>CAIGQS010000067.1:207500-373629 GCA_903798195.1 Danio kyathit
TTAGCATTCAGAGTTAACATATGCCTTAGTTTAAGTAAAGCTTTGATGCATAAAATAATCCTGTTATACATTTTAATAAACACACAACACATTACTTCACTCATAAATGTCTCCCCCTACAGGAGTCAGACGATCGTAAGACACATTATCTGAAGATTCACGCTCCATGGGAGGTGTTGGCCACTTACGCAGATGTACTAAAGATTAAAGTGCCCTTTAAAGTGAGCGACATCCCCAAAGCTCGAGAGGTTCCTCTGGAGTGGCTCAGTCACCCTTTCCGGCTGCCTGAAAACATCATGAGGCCCGAGCCGGACTACTTCACCGCACCCTTCGACAAGAGCAAGGTGGACTTCTTCCTGATTGATGATAAAGACACCTTTTTCCCTCCTTCCACACGTAACAGGATTGTGTACTACATCCTGACTCGCTGCCCATACTACAAAGAAGACCGGAAAGAGAAGGATAAGACGGGGATTAATCGGCTGTTAAATAACAGCACATACACCTCTGCTTATCCCCTTCATGATGTGAGTGTGAGATTTTATTATACGCTTTATTGTTGTGCTTCGATTGTAAGCTCTTGTTTTAATTTTAGTATAACAGTACAGTTCTATTCATTTGAGCGTTGTTTAGGGCAGATCTGTCATGCCAAGAAAACATGCCAAGTGAACATACTTGTTTATCTGAAAAACAATGCTGAAGTCAGTTATTCTGCTTTGAAAATGTGTTTTCCGTGCCGGAACGCTGTCTTTGGGTAATTTTAACCCGCCCAATGCCAGTTTAGCCAATTATATTTCAGCACCCCGGTTGCCTTGGTGGAAAACAGCGTATTTCATTCATTAATTTTGAAAGGCTCTGAGAGCGTTCGCTCATGACCGAAATGTGACCTCCGGTGGACAGTTGCAGACTCCGCAATGAGAGGCAGATTCAGTTCCCTAGAGGTTATTAATTAGCAAATGATATAAATATTACGAGCGTAAACATTAGGTGAGCAGGTTACATTGTAACCCTTTGTCCTAACGACACGCTTCGTGACGAGATACGCATTGATAAGTAGCCATTCAGAAGCACAGAATATGCACTCACTCACAATATGGTAAGGTTTATAATGTAATTAATACATATTAACCCTCTTGAACACATGTAGATGCTGAATCACTGATATGTGTTGACTTAGAGTCACAGTTCTAAAGTTCAATTTCAAGCGGTTTATTTTATTTTCAAGATCTAAGGTGAACTATCTGCTGCTGCTTTCAGTATATGTCCTGTAAAATGGCATTCAAACTCACATTATTAGCGTTTAACACTGAATAAAGCACATGAGGTGTACCTGAGGTGATCATCGTCAGTTTTCTGTTGTTCACCTGTGAGAAGTAGACGCTGTTTCTAATATATCAATTTCAGGTGTTGGGTAGGACAAAAACTCCTTTTTAATATGGAAAATATTCCCTATCGGGTGACGTTGCACGGTTTAAATCACTCGCTGCTGTCCTCAATCTGGCAACCTGCGCTTGCGTTTGTTTTGATCCATGAGTGCAATACCTTGTGTATCCACTGTGTGTCAAACTTACATACTGCACCTTTAAAGTCTGTCATTAATAAAACCGAGGAATTGGGTGCAACTCATTTTGAGAAAATGTGCTTAATTTTATTGCAAATAAAATCAATAGGGGCTATAATTTAGTGCTATAAAAGAAACATTTGAAAGTGAGCAAGTAGACTGGAGAAAAAACACTAAGAAATTAAAAAAAGCTGAATTTTAAAGGTGCCATATACTTCATTGGTTTAATAAGTGAAATTGTTCTCTGATATCTACATAGTAGGTTCATGGCTTCGGTAAGTTAAAAAAAAATCTCTAGAAGCGGTTTTATAAGCTAATTTATCAATCCATAAAATGCCTATAGAATCAGAAGGTCCGTGATTGACCATATATGGCTTGTATCGTGAATATTATTGAGCTCCGCTTTTACAGACACACACACACACACACACACACACTGATACGCATGATGTACGCTGAACACAGACAAATGTAAACCCAATCAGAGTAACGTTAACCTACTTTGTTCACCAAATCTGTTGTGGATAATGGGAGAGTGACGCAATAAACTAGAGCACAATAAACTAGCAAAAGATGTAACTAAACATATCTTATGTCTCTTCAGAGTAAGGATAAGTAAATGTGTAAACTGTACATTTTGAATTTTGCTGTTGTTGCACAGTAAACAATTTGGTGCTCGCATTTTCAAAATAAAAGTCCCACATAGTAAATGAAATGTACAGTATGCTTAAAAATAATTAATGGAGGAAAATTATCATTGTTGTGATAATTACATGAAAAGTGGTGTCTGAAGCTCACAGTATGCTCATTTCCATATACTGATCTTTTATTATTCTACTATGCCTTGGTATACCCAGGTTTTCATTATAGGGCACCTTTAAAACTGACATGGGGATTTAAAAAAAATTTCTTTTACTTGCAGTGTCTTACCTTAAACTATTTTTATTTCACAATATTATTTTGTTGCTTATTTGATTGCATGCATTTTCAAAATTAAAACAAGTCATACTAATGTTATGGATCGAGATTGATTAGTTAAGTGTTTTTTTCTCTCTGTGTGGGTTTTTTTTTTTTTTAAAAAAAAGGGTTTTAGGTTTTTTTGTGGGTTTTAGGTTTTTATTACCTAACAGACACCTCCTCCTCCTCCTCCATTGCTCTTTGTTGTCAAAACTGACAGTTGGAGGGGTGTGGTTAAGTATGTTAGCCATGCTCAATAACTAAGACATAAGTAATCTGACAATTTAACTGAAAAAAAAGGATGTCAATTAAAAATTACAAGGGCAAACAATTTTTTTATGCCATGCACAGATGAATTGTGCACTTCAAAACTAGCAATGTGAGCTAAAAAAAATCATATAGTTAGTTTTGATTTCATTTGTACTTTAAAGATCATAGTACACATTACACTGAGGTTTTCCCTCCGAAAGGAAGCAATTAATTCTGAAATGCTGAAATAAGTTTTTGCTTGTCAGCAATAGCAGTTTTAGTTCTGTAACTAAACTACGTAGAGACTTACCAGCCAATTCTCTTCATTGCCTAACAGCAGTGGTGGAAAGAGTACTGAAAAATCATACTCAAGTAAAAGTACCATTACTTGCCTAAAAATGTAGTGCAAGTAGAGTAAAAGTATCTGCTGTAAATATTACTCAAAGTATGAGTAAATAGTAGCCCTTTTAAAAGTACTCAAGAGTAGTGAGTAGTGAGTATTATGCTGTTAAAAGCTGATGTGTTTACATGTAATTTGTGCATCTGTGTGTAAACGTAACATTCTGTAGTGCATTTAGTTATTGCCCAGCAGGCACACAACATCATGAGACATTACTATTAGGTTAGATTTAGGTTGTAATGTCAGGTGACCAAAATTAATTGTCCAGCCAGCAGCTAAGGACAACCTTATTTTGATGTCCAATAATGACATCAAATAACGTTGATATTTGGTTGATTTTAGGTTGTTAGAAAGTGACCAAAAATCCAATGTTGAGCCAACATCTTAAACCAACGTCATAGATGATGTCAAATACTGATATTTGAATACTGATACTGATTTATATCAGGTACAGCAACCAAAATCCAACGTCTGGTAGATGTCATAGGGGTAACGTTCTCACAATGTCAAGCTGTAATATCACGTTGATATATGGTTGGTTTTAGGTTGGACATTGGCCTGAGTTGGCCCATTGATGTTGAGTTCTGACGTCAACCCGATTTTCATTTCCAAAAAAAATGCAACGTTCCCATGACGTTAGGGTTTAACGTCAATCAGACGTCATGTTGACGTCCAGTGCCTGCTGGGAGTTTAAGGCCATTTTGGTCATCATACAGTAAACATCCGTCATCTTTTCATCAGTGACATGCATCTAAACAGTCTCTGGGTCAATGCGTGTAAATATTTTGAACATCTTCATGGACACTTTTAATACTTCCAAACAGTTTGCTGCAATTATAAAGTGCACACGTCTTGAGGTAGTTCATTATGATGCGATTTACCTTCTACAGTATGTGCGATTTGATTGGACAGGAATCACAGGACTGATTATTCTAATCCCCATAGACAAGAAAAATAAAGTAGTGACTGCAGGTTGAAGGAAAGTAGTGGAGTAAAAGTACAGATACTGCACTAAAATTTTTAAAACATTTTTAAAACTACTCAATAAAAATACAATTCCTGAGAAAAACTACTCAGTTACAGTCATTTGAGTATTTGTAATTAGTTACTTTACACCACTGCCTAACAGTGGTCATCTACTGTAAACAAAAGAACAGTTTGCTAAAAGGAGGGGTTTAGAAAGATAATACTTTTCTGAACAAATTGTTTGAAACTCTTTGAAGTAATAAATTATTTTGACTTGATGCTTGTAAAAACCTAATTAAAAACTGTAACAAAAGGCCCTTTTAAAATAAAGTACAACAGTACTTGCACATATTAAACTGTCATCAAACCTTGCTTAGTTGATCTACTAAGAATATCTTTGGTTCTTATCTGAGTGCTGTTTTGTTCCTCAGTGTCGGTATTGGAAGAAGGCTCAGGACATGCAGTGTGAGAGTGAGCGGTATCATCTGTATCGCTATTGGGCTCGATTCCTCTGCTTCTACAAAGAGCAGCCACTCAATCTGATCAAGTAAGGACACTTCAGACAGTCTGAATGCATGCATGAACGCCTGACAAGCCAGAAGCAGATGCATCATTACACTGTGCATTGCGAGATTGCATTTTACTAGAGGCAAAGCCATTAAGCTCACTTTTCTGGTGCAGAGCTCTGACGTTTCTTTTCCTGTTTGCATATCATCATAGGAAGTACTACGGTGAGAAGATCGGTATCTACTTTGCCTGGCTGGGCTTTTACACAGAGATGCTGTTTTATGCTGCAGTCATGGGTGTGATCTGTTTTGTTTATGGTGTGCTCAGTTATGAAGACAACATCACAAGGTTAGTTGCACTGAGAAGTGATACGTGTCATCTTTACCTGAGCCACTGACCTGAGTCCCATTATACTGTTTGGTTGCATGCATATTTAATTGCCCAATTCCATTTGTAACTTAAGCGCTTTTTAATGCATACTTAAACACACAATATGTTTAGTTTGACACTGTGCCCAAATGCACATGACAAAGTATGAAAATTATGTTGGTATTACTGCATTGTTTGGTCATTCATGTCGGGATGTTATCAAATTGTCTCAGAACATGAAAAGGCATCACAGCTGTTTAGAGTGCACTGTGGAGTACTGCAAGGTTCAGATCTTGGTCCCTTGCTTTTTACATTATATCTGCTACTGCTAGGGACATCATAAAAAAAAACCAGTTAATTTTTACCCTTTTGCTCTTATAATTTGTATGTATTCACAAAATTAATAGATTGCATAGATGATGTAAAAAATATTGGATATTAATATTGGATTTCAAGTAATAATTCATGCAAAAACCTAGAATACTGGCCAAGCCTTTCTGTATATTATGCTACAGTAAGTCCTTGTGGTCAGTCAAGAATTTAGGGGTTATGTTTGATTCATTCGAAGGCTGTATTTCAAGCATCTGCAAACAATTTACACTTTTGAACTGCATTATGGGACATTGATATCTGCTTCTACAATGCTTGATGCAAATTCAACTGTACAGTTACTCTAAAGTGCATTTTAAAGGTGTTTTACTACACGTTTAGTAGTTTAAAACAGTATAAGGGACATTCTACCAGAAACGTACGTCATTTTCACTTATAAAAACAAGACAGGACCTGACTTAAGCTTGTCGTCCTTAACAAAATCATACAAAAACAAGCATAAAATTATATGATTCAATGATAGAATGCATCCTTGATCGCTGTCAGCTTCTCTATCAAATTATGTCACTTTTGAGTCATCGCCTTAAATGTGTATTGCACACATTGTATGTTAAATTTAATGCAAATGTGACAGGACCAGTAGTGGAAAGAGTACTGAAAAATCATACTCGCGTAAAAGTACCATTACTTGCTTAAAAATGTAGTGCAAGTAGAGTAAAAGTATATGTTGTAAATATTACTTAAAGTATGAGTAAAAAGACCTTTTAGAAGTACTCAAGAGTAGTGAGTATTACACTGTGAAAAGGTGATGCATGCAGTACATGCAGTTTGAGCAGAGATGTGTAAACGTAACATTCTGTAGTGCATTTAGTGATCTTCCTGTATTCCATTGTTTGTTCATTCTGTCTTTCCTTCATTCGTTCCTTCATTCATTTGTACCATCCTTCATTCCTCCCCTCATTCATTCATTCGTTTAATCATTCTTTTATTCTTTCCTTAATTTGGTCCTTTGTTCATTCATTCGTTCATTCCTTCGTTGCTTACTTTGTTCAGTCCTTTCTTGAAGCCTTCCTTCATTAATTTGGATCTTTCTTCGTTAGTTCGGTCCTTCCTTCCTTCAGTCCCTCCTTCCATTCCTTGTTCAGCCTTTCCTTCATTCGGCCCTTCCTTCCAATCCTCATTCGTTCCATTAAGTGATTGTTTAAGGCTGTTTGGCAATTTCAGTAATCATAGAGTCGACATCCTTCATTTTCTCATCAGTGATTATATATGTAGTCTAAACAGTCCCTGGGTCATTTCATGTAGACATTTTGGACATCTTCTTGGACATTTTTAATGCTTCCAAGTGGTTTGCTGCATTAATAAAGTGCCCATGTATTGAGGTTGTTCAGTATGATGCGATTTACTTTTCTATGTGCGATTTGATTGGGCAGGAATGATTTTTCTACTTTGGGCAGGACGGATTTTTCTATTTTAGCCAATCCCCATAGACAAGAAAAAATAAAGTAGTGACTGCAGATTGAAGGAAAGTAGTGGAGTAAAATTACAGATACTGCGCTAAAATTGTGCTCTAGGGAAAGTAAAAGTACACATTTTTAAAACTACTTAGTAAATTACAATTCCTGAAAAAAACTACTCAATTACAGTAATTTGAGTATTTGTAATTTGTTACTTTACACCACTGGACAGGACTGACCAAAACATGGGGACAATTGTACATTTTTAGTTATTATTTGTAGAATTTATTTATAATTTGATGTTTTTAACCAATTTATTTGAATAATACCTACTTAAACTTGCCATTTCTGAAGTGTTTTTTCTCTAAATAACAGTTTTTAGCATAACAAAAATGGTTCAGTTGGCTTGAGGACAAGGACAGAGTTAGTACAGTGTAAAGTGTTTTTAATAAAGAAAAACCATCTGAAAACCAAATGAATAACATGCTCCTTTACAGAACAACCGACAGAAATCAACCATTAGTCCATTTTATTTACTGTATTTATGTTTTTATTTCAGCGACAGATAATGTACGTTTCTGGTAGAATGTCCCATATTGAATGTTCAAGAAAAGTTGTATAAATAATATACATGAAAATATAGTTTTACAATAAGAGAAAAAGTACATGACCTGGACATTATATTTTTGAAACTACTAAAGTCAATAGTAATTGATAGTAGTAATAGTAAATAGCAATAGTAAATAGTAATGTCAATAAAAGACACTGTTACCCTTCCTTATCAAAAGCAGAGATCATTGTTTCGTAATGCAATTTGAAAGTGAAGACATGAACTTTAGAGGCCTCTTGATATTTTTGTTGATTTTTTTTTCCCCCTAGCTCTCACTAATGATTGTTTAGGATCATGCTTAACAGTAGTTGATTTGTTCCAAATTCTCCATGGTGACTGTTTTTTTTTTCCCCAGCATGCATAATGATCTGTTGATATTCCCTTCTGCGACATTTCTCCCGTTACTTTTTCCCTTTGTGTTTTCAGTAAGGAGATCTGTGACCCAAAAATAGGAGGGATGATTGTCATGTGTCCGCTCTGTGACAAAAAGTGTAGCTACTGGAAGCTCAACTCAACATGTCTGTCCTCCTGGGTGAGATCAATGCACTGTTTAAATCGTAAATAACCATTTATTAATCATATACAGGTACTAATTTCTGATCTCTTTTTTTTTTCTTAGCAATCCCATCTCTTTGATAATGAAGGGACTGTGTTCTTTGCCATGTTCATGGGTATTTGGGGTGAGTATACTGCCTTTTTTTTCTAGCTCAGTAGCTCCATCTAGTGCTTGGCTGGACATTTGTAGTAGCCCTACTCGATGTCTAATGAGAATGAGATCATAGTAGCCATGCATGAAGCATTTCAAAGTATTCATAATATCAAAGAATTGGTCACAGGATTTGTTCACTGAATAAATCTACAATGGAGCATAATTTGTGTATGCTTTTTAAAAATGAAATCTGTAATGACTTGAGGGTAGTGATGCATGCTGATTATCCATTACTGAACACTGAATTAATTTCTCAGATGGCTCAAAATGAGCTCTGCGTATGCAGTGATTTGATTAATCAAGACTGTGGATATTCCTTCATTCAGTGTCCTCATACATTAAAACTGTTTATGTTGTTGCTGAACTTTTGCAGGACTATGAGTACAGTCCTTTTAATGAGAGAACAGAGTGTGACTGAAGAGATGAAGCTGGTTGAATTTGAATAGAACTGATATTTAGCGTCTGTTCAAATAAAGCAGACCAAAAACATCTTAACAAAACAACACCATGATAGGATGTGACCATCAAAGGAGATCATGCTTAAACACACTTGTTTCATTTAATAGCTGCAATGTTTCTCATTCCAGTAAATACAGCATCACATATGCATTTTCATACAGCAATTTTCCCTCAAGTTCTCGCCTAATAAAAACCAAGATAAAGCTTCTATTATTTTTGTATTAAAACATTTTGTCTTAAATATCTTAAATACCGGCCAACTATACCTATTTGTGACCATCTCCACCTCCTGAAACATATCTTCTATATATCAGGAAATAGCTAAGTCTAATTTTTATCTGTGTTATTTGTAGTTGCAGTATTAAAAAATGATTTTGTGTCTGTGCCTACATTCTGGTCAACTCTGTTACACCAGTTATAAAAATGCACAACAATCTGTAAAGCACTGATAGAAAAAGCTTGTTTTGGTCTAAGTGATATCACTTCATCTTGAAGACATTGAGGCATGTCATTATTCTTCTCTCATTAATTTGGACAATGTTTAGGATACACCAATAGTCGATTACCTATTTGTCAGTTCTGTGATATTGCATTTAATTGTTCATTCATTTTTTTTTAAATCCAATAATATGATATTTAATTACATCAAATTCTGTGTTATACATGTCATGTGGTATCTGGTTTGAGGTTAGCATCTTGAGCTAAAGCACAAAATGTTTATGAACTTTATGAACAATAACTTTAGCAACAATGAGTAGCAGGAACAAATGTTCCCCAACACAGTTAAGCATTTAGCATTATTTTACATTAATAATGGATTCAGTTTACTGTAAATGATACATGTTTTATACTGTATATTATTGTAGTTTAAGTAAAATGAATGGAATGCACCCGCAATTCTCGAGCGTGTCCTATGCAATACATAAATGCCTACAGTGAGCTCGTTTATCACACAGCTTTGTTTTTGGATGTAGCTTCTTTTTTTTTTTTTTGTAAGTCCTGCCTAAAGAAAATGACACCACAAACCCATTGTTTCTTTTTGGTATGATTGTTTTCTCTTGGCTTGTTTTTCTGTTTTACTCCAGACCAAACAAACCAACACTGAAGTATTGAGAGCACACCCTAAGCTTGAACATTTACTACTAGATTAGTTTTCATTTATTTCTGTGTTTGTTTGCTTACAGTGACCCTCTTCCTGGAGTTCTGGAAGCGACGGCAGGCCCGTCTGGAGTATGAGTGGGACCTTGTGGATTTTGAGGAGGAGCAGCAGCAGCTCCAGATCAGGCCAGAGTATGAGCAAAAGTGCACAGGCCGCAGACTCAACCGCATCACACAGGTACAATAACTGTAGTCCTCAAGAAACCTGCATTTTAAAGCAGGGGTGTTCTTTATATCTTCATCCCAGGCCAGCAGACGTTCAAACAATTGTTTTATTTTTATTTTATTTATTAGAAATGGTTATAAATTTCCATCTGGGGAACAGTAGTACATTTTTAAAACTTGTGTGAAATATTTCATACATTGAGCCCAGCTGGATATGAATATTAATAGGTAAGAGCAGATGTTTCTTCAGAGTATTATTATTTTTACATTTAGCTACAGCAGTAGTAGGTCGTGAGATGCAGGGTTTTCCTATTTGTGTAAACCTTTTTAGATTTGCTTAAAGTAGTCTTGTCTAAAACAGACAACAACATATACTCAGACACCATCACAAGCAGAAAATCAGGTTAACAGCTACACTTTACAAATACGGGACATGCAGTTAATTTGAGTTAAAGTCATAATTATTATGTCAAATCAGAATTGTAATCAGAATTGTTCCAAAATGCATTATTTTCTTGTGTGTTTTAGCAGTATAAATATTACATCAATGAATGCATTAGTTTATTAAAAACACTGTGGTTGAATGAGAATTTGAGATCCACATTAGGAGGTGATAATTAATAAACATGGCATGAAAACCAACAAATCAATTGTCAAAAAGCTAAAGATCTACATACTTTAAAGCAGGGGTTCCCAAACCTTTCAGCCCGATGCATCCAAAATAGCAATGCCAGCAACTCGCGACCGCCAATATGCTCTGAGGTGGTTATAAATATATAAATCTTGCACACAACACACACCAATAGGCCCAAGTCTATTCATCATTCAATTTTGAAGAGCGCCACTCGGAGACTATCCTCCATGTTCAGTTGTGGCCTGTATTTGTTTTTAATGTATGCGAGTGCCGTAAATGTGTCAGAAAGTTTAACCTGGTGCTATCTGCTGTGTCTTTAATATAACTTAATCACCCCAGGGGTCGCAAAAAAATGAAAAGGCTGATGGATTTTATTTGCATGTTGTTGTTTTTTTTAATGCAAGTATTAACTATTTTTTCTTCTGTAGGTTACGAATATAATATGGTAATTCTAATAGTTTAATAAAGTGAATTTGATATTTGGAAATCTCCAAGCGACCCCCACTTTGGGAACCACTTTTTTAAAGTACTGCTTTCTGCACTGATTTTATACATATTGCTTTTTCAGATTTAAGACACGTGCAGATAACACTGTTTTACAGAGCTGATATCACATGGTGATTTGTGACTTAGAATGTTTCAAATCATTTGCATTGTCTGAGTAAATATTTGCATATGGCTTCTGCTCGAACTGGTTTTCGCCACATCATTTAACACATCAGCATAACGCCGGCACCCATGTCTTCTGCTGTGAAATCAGCCATTTGAATGACTGTTTCATGTCTCGCATACTGTTCACAAATGCTCCGAGTATAATGAGAATTATGGGAGATTTGATCCTCAAAACGCTACATGTGCTGTTTTGAAAGGTTTTGGGGGAGAAAAAAAAACCTTTTATGCTTATCAAGGCTACTTTTATGTAATTAAAATGAATATTAGAGTTTAAAATGACCATTTATTCTTTTTAATAATTTATTCCAGTAAAGGATGTCAATAATTCAGAGCCTTCAGAAATCTTTCAAAGGTGCTGAAATAACATTTCTCTTATTATCTGTCTTGAAATCGGTTGTGCTGTTTGAAATTTGTATGTGGCTAAGCTGTTATATTTGAGGATTATATGAAAAATGGAGCAGATCAAAAGTACAACACTTATTTCTTTTGTAAAATAACGCAACACGAGTGCAACAAATATAATTATTTGACCATCTTAATGCTAAATAAAAACGCTCTTTAAAGTTTACCGAGCACACATGTTTCAAGTGGTGTGTATGTCATGTCATAGCTGTCGATTATCATTGTAATTTTGATCATCTGAGGACTTGTATTCGACTCTTTTTCTACTGTACTCAAACATCTGGTCTAATTGTGGAGCTTGACCTGCTGACATTCTTTTTATGCTTGCAGGAAATGGAGCCTTATCTTCCTTTCCCCAGCAAATGTGCTCGATTCTGCCTATCTGGAGCAACTGTACTCTTCTGGGTGAGTTAACAAGCTAACAGTGGATATCAGTCATTATTACGGAGCACTTTGGGTTACTTGATTCCAATTGGTCGCAATTTTGTATGATGCACTTTAAACGTAATATCCGACTCAAGTACACTGTAAAAAATCCTGGGTTCCACACAATTCCTTCATGTTGTCAAAACACAAATCAGTTAACCTAATTGTTCCTACAAATTTAAGTGGATTGAACATAAAATAATTAAGCTGTCCCCAAAAATAACTTAAAAATTGTGCTGTTTCAACTCGTGTTGTTTCAAGTCATTTATTGAGCGTAATTCCCTGCGCTGCTCTAGCATTTAGATGAAAACTGAGCGCATTTAAAAATCTTGTCTTGTTTTTTTGTGTTTGGTCAGACATGTCTCATAGTGGCCTGTATAATGGGAGTGATCGCGTACAGATTAGCGGTGTATGCAGCATTCGCCAGCGTCATGAAAGACAGTTCCACCAGTAAGATCCAGCTGGTTGGTTCACTCATCACCCCTCAGCTGGCCACTTCCGTCACTGCTTCCTGCATCAACTTCGTCATTATCCTCATCCTCAACTTCCTCTACGAGCACGTGGCTATCTGGATCACTGACATGGGTGAGACAAAACCGCATCCTCTTTTCACAAGAAATTAGATATGGGTAAACTATATTTTGATTTCCCCTTTTAGACACTATCTTGACTAACTTAGCAACCCCACCAAGCAATCCTGTTGATGTCTATTGATTTTCACTGACAGCCCAAATTTATCCTGTTTTAGTTAAGTCTGTCTGTGTTTAGATGTCAGTTATATGTACCAGATTTTCTTATTCTGCAGTACTTAAAGGTGCAGTATGTAAGTTTGACACCCAGTGGTTGAACTAGGTATTGCAGTCCTGAATCATAATAAAGGTACGCCGGGTTGCCAGTTTGAGTGATTTTAAACTGTGTTCTAAATAAAAGCAACGACACGCGATTGAGGGAATATTCTCCATATTAAAAGGAGTTTTGGTTCTAACCAACACCTCAAATTGATTTATTAGAAGCGGCTTCTATTTCTCACAGCTGAACATGTGAAACCTATGACAGATCACCTCAGGTAAGCCTCGTGTGCTTTATTCAGTGCTAAATGCTAACAATGCGAGTTTGAATGCATTTTACATGACGTGTATTACCATATACTGAAAGCAGAAAGTTCACTTCACCTTTAATGATGTTAAAGAGGGTTAACATGTATTAAATAGATTCTAAACCTTACCGTTTTGTGAGTGAGTGCATATTCTGTGCTTCTGAAAGGCTGTATTTAAATTTCTGCCGTGTTTTGTGGTGCAAACAGCCAAATGGCTCATCACTCATAACAATCTCGTCACAGCGTGTTGTTAGGACATGCGATGTAACCTGCTCACGTTCCTAATATTTATGTCATTTGCTAATTAACGTCATGTGGAACTGAATCTGTCTCATTTTGACATCTGATACTTTCCACTACACTGTAGCATTTCGCTCATGGACGCGTGCTTTCAGAGTCTTTCTGAATGAATGAATGAATGAAATATGCTGTTTTCCAACAAGGCAACCCGGGGTGCTGAATTATAATTGGCTAAACTGGCATGTGCATGTGAAAATTACCTAAACAAAGACATCGTTCCGGCACGGAAAAAAACATTTTCAAAGCAGAATATCTGACTTCAGCATTGTTTGTCAGTTAAACAAGTATGTTCACTTGGGATGTTTCTTAAATATCTGCACACATATTATTGTATTTGTATGCTTTAGAAGAGTCAAAAACTTACATACAGCACCTTTAACCTAGCTTGAGGGGATATTTCACCCAAAAATGAAAATTTACCCCCCTTAAGTGGTTCTAAACTTAGAAAAAGATAGACTGACTTCCATTGTAGGAACAAAATAAAATACTATAGATGTTAGTGGTTACAGGTTTCCACCTTTCAACCCTCAGAATATCTTCTTTTGTGTTCAACAGAAGAAAGTCAAACAGGTGAAGGGAGAGTAAGGCCCAATCCCAATTCCACCCCTTAGCCCTACCCCTCGTTTTGTGTGTTCACATGAAGGGGTAGTGGTGTCTCAATTCTGTTTAGCTTGTTTAGCTTATAACGGTGTTCTTGTTTTACCGTCATGGTTTTTAAAAAAAATACCTATAATATCTATAATCCATAAGAATAACTCCTGTATAGTAATCCCACAACATACTTTCACATCTGACACTCAATGACGCTCGAATACCCTGTCAGAAAAGTTTAGCAGCTGGGAATGGCCTTTTTACAGTGTCTGCTACAATATTAATGTTGTTTTGGTGTGTTTACATAGATGAATAAGCCACGGTGTAAATGCACAGTACAGTTACGATCTTATTGCCACATTCTGTCATTATGATAACATGATATTGTTGCCATCAGTGATGTTCTGAAGATAAATACCAAAAAATAACGCAACTGGAATAACTACAGCAGTCATGATCGTCAATCTCATATGAAGAAACAGCTCACGATGACACATGATGACGTGTGCAGGTGCTGTAGTGCTGTCCCGTTTCGTAGGGGGAAATTTTGAAGCCTTTCCTCTTTACACTCTGTTTTAAGGGCTAAGGGGAAGGGGTACAAAAATAGAATTGGGATTGGGCCTAAATGATGACAGAATTATTTTTTGAGTCTACTAATAGTTGAAAAGCTATTTATGTCCACCAGAGGCGCTATTACACATGGAATTAAAGAGGTGCATTGTCCAAAAATGTAAACATACTCTCCCTCAATTGTTTCCAAACGTTTCTTTACACTGTTGAACACAAAAGATGTTCTTAAGAAAGCTGAAAACCTGTAACCATTGACTTCCATTGTAGGAAAAACAAATACCATGGAAGTCAGTGGATACAAGTATTCAGCATCATTCAAAATATCTTGTCAAATCTTATTTAATGTTTAACAAAAGCAAGAAACTCATAAAGGTTTGAAACCACTTGAGGGGGAATAAATAGCGAGTAAATTTACATTTTATTGGGTGAACTATCCCTATTAATGTGTGTTTTAGCCAGTTCAATTACTACTATGCAATACAAAATAAAGGTGTAAAAAAGGTTGGAAATGTAATGAGCTTGTCCACTATTGACCAATTTTAGATGCACAGTAGTTTAAAATGCATCCAATCAAATTGTCTTTGTACTGTATATGCTTAGGTGGTTGAATGCATTTGAGAAGCTCACTAGAACTACAAAGTCTCCACATCAAATTAAGTGCAAACAAGATATGCTTAATTGGGGTTGTTTGACATGCATTTGTCATGCATCTCAAGCTCTGGAAAACTACAAGCTTACAGTTAGGGGTGCCCAAACTCTGTCCTGGAGGGCCGGTGTCCTGTAGATTTCTAGCTTCAACTTGCCTCAAAAGACTGCAAGGATGTTTCTAGAAAGCCTATAAGAGCTTGATTGGCTAGCTCAGGTGTGTCTGATTAGGGTTGGAACTAAACTTTGCAGGACACCAGCCCTCCAGGATCGAGTTTGAGCACCCCTGGTATAAGGGTTACCAGGCATGTGCACAGAGGTGAAAATGCACTAGAAAAGACTATTTATCAACATGATCTTTTGCAATACATGCATGCAAATGCAATGCAAAAAATGTGATCCAATCACATCACACAGTGCTTTGATAAGTCATTGTTTAAACATGCAATAGCTACTGTAGAGCTGTAGGGGAAAAAAAAGTTCAGTAGAGCTGATTCTGACTAACTGATTCTGTATTGATTCTCAGATTTTAAAAATGGCAGAGTATGGATATTTGTAAAGAATACAGCATCCAATTCCTTACAAATTAAATAATCATTAATAAAGCGGGAAGGCGACGCAGTATGTAGTGCTGTCGCCTTACAGCAAGAAGGTCGCTGGTTCGAGCCTCGGCTGGGTCAGTTGGCGTTTCTGTGTGGAGTTTGCATGTTATCCCTGCGTTCGCGTGGGTTTCCTCTGGGTGCTCCGGTTTCCCCCACAGTCCAAAGACATGCGGTACAGGTGAATTGGGTAGGCTAAATTGTCCGTAGTGTATGAGTGTGTATGGATGTTTTCCAGAGATGGGTTGCGGCTGGAAAGGCATCCGCTGCGTAAAACAAGTCGCTGTGGGGACCCCGGATTAATAAAGGGACTAAGCCGAAAAGAAAATAAATTAATGAATAATAAAGCTAGACAAAAGGTTTAAGCAATCTACAACTGTTCATATGAACCGTGTTTGCATGGATCTCTTGACATAAAATCTAACTTTACATGACTTTTTTTTTTTTTTTAAACAGAATACAAAATCTCATAGAAGTAACAACATATTAAACAAATCAAGTACAAAACATTCAGTTCATATTCGGGGTTCATATTACAGGCAAGGCAATAAAAATATAAATAAATAGATAAAGCTCAAAATACAAGAAATGTAATAATGTCCGATTATATTTTTGGGCACGACAATTTTTAAGTAATTTCAGTGAGAAGTAATAAGAGTTTAAGTTGGTTTCGGAAATGTTTAAAGCATGGGGCACAGTCTTTCCACCATTCCATAGCAGTGTATATGATCTTTAGCAAGAAGGATAACAATATTCACAATGTCTGATGTTGACTTCAACTTAAAAGAGAATAGATTGGATGTTAAAAACAGGATGGTTGACATTTTTAATGCCAGCCATTCTCTAACATCACATGACCTTATGATCATTTGTGTGTACGGTTAAAAACTGGCCTAGAGCGCCATCTGCTGGTAAAACTAAGCTCAGAATTAACTAGCGATGCTTTTTGAAAATCTCAGAATTTCAGATTTTTTATTTTTTTGCCACAGCTTTAATAAACGGTAGCTTTCAATTTCATCCCACACATAATCAATGTGCATGTCTATTGCAAATTTGATAGGAGTTTTTGAATAGATGAACATGTAGGAGATACTTAAGAATAAAATGAGTATTGTCATGATTTTTAAATATTGTTGTAATGTTTTGAGACCTCCCCTTTTTTATTATGTCCTTTTGCACCTGAAAATGTATGTGCAATCCCTGATAAGTACATTTTGTTACAAGTTTAGTAAGTCACCATTACAAAAGAACACTGGGTGCATTTATTTAAATATAACTGCTGTCTGACTGTACATTACCCTTGACATATTTATCTTAAACAGTATGGAAAACATTTGCCAATAATCTCATCTATTTTTAACCCTCAGAAATCCCCAAGACCCATCTGGAGTATGAAAACAAGCTGACTATGAAGATGTTCATGTTCCAGTTTGTGAACTACTACTCCTCCTGTTTCTATGTGGCCTTCTTTAAGGGGAAGTTTGTGGGTTATCCGGGAAACTACAGTTATATGTTTGGAAAGTGGAGCACACTGAGAAATGAGGAGGTGAGACTCTATGAAATATTACAGTGCTTCACAACCTAATGTTCTTCAGCTGATTTTTTTTGACCTTGTATATGTTAACTCCTCACTTTTTGAGGGGACCTTTTTTAAGATTTGGATGTGTTTCATGTTTAGTGTGCTCCCGGAGGCTGTCTGATCGAGCTGACCACACAGCTGCTTATTGTCATGGCTGGAAAACAAATGGTCGGGAATGTCCAAGAGGCTCTTTTGCCGTAAGCTTTACACTTTGACCTCTGTGAATGACCTAGTGTCTGTTTTAATGCTTGAATATTTGGTCACATGCATTTTTTTTTAGGAGGTCAGAATGTAGTTGTCCTCTAGACAGTTTTCAAATCCCATGAAACCCAGTGAGTAATGGTCCCTTGTGTCACAGACTTGTCCGAAACTGGTGGAGCAGCAGGAAAGGCCGCAGTCATCCTGAAAGTACATATAGTAGATGGGAGCAGGACCATGACCTCCAGAACTTCAGCCAGTTTGGACTCTTCTATGAGTATCTGGAGATGGGTACGAGTTTACTCAGATATCCACATTACTTTGTGTCTGTTTGTGTGTTGATGTACAAAAACATTAGTAAACTACTTTTAAATAGTGCATGATTAACTTGGGTATAGTTTGTAGATTTACAAAATCAAATTGGATATGTGAAAAAGTGTTGTACATTTTATTGATGTTACTTTTGTAACTGCCAGTATCAGATGTTTAATAAATTTTACAGACTCTAAACCTTTGAAAGATACTAGATATTTTTAATATAACTAAAGCAAAGGAAATTATGATATTAAAAATGGATGATGCATCCATAAAAGATCTTTATTATCTATATAATAATCTCCTATATTTGAGCCTCGGCTGGGTCAGTTGGTGTTTCTGTGTGGAGTTTGCATGTTCTCCCTGCGTTCGCGTGGGTTTTCTTTGGGTGCTCCGGTTTCCCCCACAGTCCAAAGACATGCGGTACAGGTGAATTGGGTAGGCTAAATTGTCCATAGTGTATGAGTGTGCATGGATGTTTCCCAGAGATGGGTTGCGGCTGGAAGGGCATCCGCTGAAAAATAAATAATAAATGCTGGATAAGTTGGCGGTTCATTCCGCTGTAGCGACCCCAGATTAATAAAGGGACTAAGCTGAAAAGAAAATGAATGAATGAATGAATGAATGAATGAATCTCCTATAGATAAGTCTCAAGGAATTGAAATGTCTTGGTCTTCACATCCAAGAAGAGTTCCTCTAAGCATTTAACGGCTTCATTAATCAGTTGAAACTCTTTTTATGTTCGGTGTTTTTAACAGTGATCCAGTTTGGCTTCATAACACTTTTCGTGGCCTCCTTTCCGCTGGCTCCTCTTCTTGCCCTCTTCAACAACATCTTGGAGGTGCGAGTGGATGCTTGGAAGTTCACCACACAGTTCAGACGACCGATGGCAGCCAAAGCACGCAACATCGGAGCTTGGGAAGAGATCCTTAATGTGGTGGCCATCATGTCCGTGGTTACAAATGTAAGTGCAAGCTGATTTCTTTGCAGCTTAATATTTGATCAACTCATCACTCAGTTGTACTACCATGTGTAAAATGGAATGTGGCTGTTAACTTGTTCATTCTGTATATACAGTACAGCGGAGAAAAACAATTGCATTGAACACGTCACCATTTTTCTCAGAAAACATAATTCTAAAGGTGCCACTGACTTGAAATTTTCCACAGATGTTGGTAACAACCAAAGAAATCCATAAATGCAAAGAAAACCAATCTAATTAGTTTACAAATTACCTTATGCATAATAAAATGAAAGTATGCAGAGAAAAAGTATTGAACACATGAGGAAAGAGAGGTGTAGAAAGGCAGTGAAAACCCAGACAGCAGCTGAAATCTCTCAGAATTTATTCATCAACAGGCTGCCTTTTGTCATTGTAAATTGACTTTAGCTGCATCAGTCTAACATCTACATTACCAGGATGATAGAGATGAAACCAAGGTGGACATTTCAGCAAGACAATGATCCAAAACACAGCCAACGAAACTCTCAAATGCTTTCAGAGAAAGAAAATCAAGCTGTAGAATGGCCTGGCCAATCACCTGACTTAAATCCAATAGAGAATATAAAATAAAGCTGAAATTTAATAGACTAGGCCAACAGAACTATCAAGATTTTTACACTGTTGAAGTCTGTGAAAAACTCACACCTGAGCAATTCATGTGACTTCATTCTCCATATGAGAGGCTGTTGCGTATGGATGCTATGCAAACCGGGGTAGTTCCAAATGCAGCTTTATTATGAGAATGGTCAGACAGGTAAGGGTCGAAAACCAGCATATACAGTGTAGTAGACAATCCAGAAGCGTAATCTAAAAACAGGCAAAAGCTTCAGGGCAGGCAGCAAAGGGTCAAAACACGATACACAGTCCAAGGTCAAAATCACAGGAAACAAGGAAAATGCTTGCGTACAGACAGCAACAGCTTAACAATACTCAGCATGTGTGTGGAACAGAGGGGTTTAAATAGTTCAAATAATCAATGATCACGAGTATCAGCTGTGTGTATGCAATCAGTCATGATCAGGAACCGGTTGTGTGCGTGTGTGTGGTGCATGACTGGTTCTTGAAGTCCATTTACCAGCAGATTTGTAGTCCTATGTGTTTACCAGGTGATCGTGACAGAGGCGTCTTTAAGCTGCCTTCACCATAAAAGCTTTAAGTATTAAATCTGTTTCAGTAGTTCAGTACTTTCGCCTTGTGTCATTCCATTGTTATTACACATAACTAATTTTTAATTTTTTTTTTTTTTTTAAGTTTTAGTTTTTTATATTTGTATTGTTTGGGTTTTTACCAAAATCAGGTTTAATTCCATGTTATCAGCTCCTTAAGAAATACTATTCCCAGGAATAAACATGACATGTTCAGTACTTATTTTCCCTGCTGTATATAGGTAAAGCCCCATGAAATCAAAATTACCAAAGAGATTTTACTGTTTATATCAATAATACGGATCGATTATAAGCATTTAAAACTTGCATTTTCTCACTTTTGCTGATATAAATCAAAAAAAAATTTCTTACATTACCTCAATCAAATGTTTTCTAGTATCTGAAGTTGTCCCTTTAAGACGACATTGCTACAGCTAAGATCTGTCATTTATTCACATTTAAAGGGCCACGAAACCCCCCTGTCTCAGCAGGGTGTTTTCACACCGCTAGTTTGGAAAAAGTCAGGAAAGTGGGCGTGTCCAGCTCTGTTTAGGTGGGAGTGTCGGGGGAGGGAAAGAGCGAAGGATTTGCAAATATGGGAGTTTTCGTTTGGCCACGCAGACGCAAGGGAGAAAGACAGTGACTGTGTTTACATGGATATCAGTAATCGAATTACTTACCAAATTATTAATTTGTCGACTTGAACTGCAGTTTGGCACTTTCACTTTTTATTCAGGAACATTTCTTGCATGTCGCCCGTGACAAACAAGATATTGAAAGCAAGGAACTGCTGGAGAGTGGAGATTTAATGGAATGTTTGATGCCGCACTGCGAATGGGAGAAAAAAATCCTCCGCATTTCTCTGTAACTTAGATGCACTCGGTAGGTAGCATCAGAAAGCCGTGTGTGTATAGACTATCCTATCTCACAATGCGGCGAAAATCCTGCACGACAGTAATAGTTAGATTGCTGTGTTTACATGTTTACAATCGGAGAGCAGCATTTACAGCTAATCTTTCAGTCTATAGTATTGTACTATAATATTGCAGTGATATTAACATACTGTAAACTTAGTAACTAAGTCATTTTGACTGAGGTATGTCTTTAAAAACTGAAAGAGCACTGCTGACGATACGAACTAACTTTGCCATCTGAATGAACAAACAAAGGGCACTGCAATCAAACTGGAACTGTGTCTTTTTTTTTTAAAGGAGACGAGCATGGGACACATATATGACTGTCAACAGCTCAAAAAATGTGTTTTGGTGTTTCGTGACCCTTAAACAGTGTTTATATAGGGTTCACTACTTTCAAATATAAGAAAATAAAGTCTGCTGGTCACATTGTTGATTTGAACTCCATGTTTTTGGTGAATAAAATAATTGCATAATGAAATCAAGCAGTATTTTCACCTTACTTAAAAACTGTTGTCATTTTCCTCTTCTTTCTTATCATTACTTCAGGCCTTCATCATGGCGTTCACCTCAGATATGATCCCTCGTCTGGTATATCTGTACGCTTATCACCCAGGCATCGAGGCCAATATGACCGGTTATATCACCAACAGTCTCTCGATTTACAACATCTCTCAGATCCCAGAAGATAACCTGCGTGAAGTTGGAGAAAACCCGTCCTGGTTTAACAGCTCCACCATCACTACATGCAGGTGTGTGAGAGCTGCAGTTTGTGGTAGATCTGCACGTCTATATAGTAATTAAATGGCATGATGAATATGTTTTTATGGCAGGTATCGGGACTACAGATACCCACCTGGCCATTTGAGGCAGTACACGCACACCATGCAGTTCTGGCACATCCTGGCTGCTAAGCTCGCCTTCATCATTATTATGGAAGTAAGCATAATCCAAAGCACTTCTTTTTGCACATGTAGATTGCTTGGTTTGTTCTGAAGCAGAGACTTAAAATGTTACACTGTGTCAATTTCTTCTTAGTTTGGTTTGATTTCATAAGGTACAACTTCTAAAAGGACCCAAATATGATAAAACAGGTCAGTAAATTGGTGAGTAAATTGAACAATCTCATTGGTCAAAAGTGTTGCCAGATTGGGCGGTTTTGAACTTGATTTTGCGGGTAAAATATGGCATAGGCGGCATGACAAAATTTGGGCGGTTTGAAAATGTAAATTTTATGTAAATGTAAATTTTATATGCAACTTATATCCCCTTCGCATTCACGCACATCACGCAGTTAAACTCACATCAGTTTATCATGACACCTATCGATAATTTTTCCACATTTGACAGCAAGAACAAACACAGAAGCATTGTCTGATTGACAAGCAGCACCTAATTATGTTCAAAAGAATTTAAAACGCCAAGTGGGATGAATTCATTCCCCATTTGGAAAGTAAAACGTACTCTTATAGGTAGTGTAATCTACACAGCAATAAGTGCAGTGTGTGGGTGAAAGGGGGCAGTGTTTTGATGTGGTCCGGTTGTGGTTCTGTGACTGCTGATGTTGGTTAAATTATTACAGTTAAAGTAACTAGGTTATTTTCGATTTAAATAAATTAAAATTAAATAAAATATCAATCTAATATTTTGGGTCTTTTTTTGTGTGTGCATTTGGTCTGGTTTTGGACAGCTTTTAGGCTGCAAAATGTTTGCTATATTTGGCCACACTGTTGGTCAGTGAGAACTTGTTTATACACCTGGTTGCAAGGCCAGTTTTGAGTTGATAAATTCAAACTGGTTAGGATCAGGTTAAATATTTATCCATCCATTTTCAATTGCTTATCTGGGGCTGGGGCTAGGTCACGGGACTGCTGTCTCAGCAGACTCTTCCTCCAGGGTATCCCAAGGCATTCCCAGTCAAGTAGAGAGACATAGTCCCTCCTGCATGTGCTGGGTTTTCCCCAGGCTCTCCACCCAGTGGGACAAGCCTGGAACACCTCCAGATGTACAGTAGGCATCTAGGAGGCATCCAAAATAGATGCCCAAGCCACCTCAACAGACTTGTCTCTACTCTGAGCTCCTTACCCTAGTGAAAACTCTTTCATTGAGTATATTAATTCATATCATAAACATTTAATATAATAGAAATAAAATATTAGCAACAAAACACTCAATCGTCAATGTTACTTTTCTCACAGCTGATTGATCCGCTTTAGGGTTTGGGTTTTATTCTAACCCAGATTAAAACCTGTTCTGGTGCAGGTTAGCAATGTAGCTCAAGTTACCACAGTGATGAAACTTTAACAAAACTAACACCAGCCTCTCACGCCTGAAAACTTAAGTTCACGTTTGGGTTGAGCAAAACACAGTTTACCTGGGTAAAAAAGTGGCAACAGTGTTAACTTTGTTAGGTCTGTAGCACGATGACATACAGGATCAGGTCCAATACATACAGTAGTGGATATTTTAATGCCTGTGACGGTTGGGATAGGTGTAGATGTAAATAACTGTGAGGGTTGTGGTAGGTATGGACATTAATAATACTTGATGTAATTAGTAATTTAATAATTAATATAAATAATTCTCATTTCTAGCAACAACCACTCGCACATGCACGTCCACTGTATTTGACCTGATCCAGTATGTCATTGTGCTGCAGGCTGGAGCCAGGACATGCTCTACAGTTCATTGCCCCATTGGGTCGGATTGTTTTTCTACCACATGAATCCACGATCCACTTCAGATTTCATTTTTCACATCTTGTTCAGGATATCTTATATCAATTATTTCAATGCTGATATAAACAAAATTGCCTTGTGATTACAAGGAATCATCATGAGTAGGCCCCTTTAATTTCAGATTAGGAGTTTGAGTTGATCTAGTAGAATATGAAGTGGAAATATCTCTGTACTGGGATATAAAACCATAGTAGAGCAATATGATCAAGAAGACAGAATATAGAAAACATAAAAGAAAGGACCATTTTTTTTCAGTTCACTACTATAAAAGTTTTGGTGTTGATGTGTCATTGTTGAATATCAATGACACATGATATTATTGACAGAGTTTACAACTTTTTTTTTTTTTTAAGTAGTTAAAAATAAAATAAATTAAAATTTAAAATAATAAAAAATAAAATAAATTAAAATAATAACAAATAAATTTAAATTAAATAAATTAAAATAATAAAATTTAAATAAATTTAAATAATAAAAAATCTAATAAATTAAAATAATTAAAAATAAAATAAAATAATTTAAAATAAAATAAATTAAAATAATTAGAAATAAAATAAATTAAAATAATTAAAAAATAAGTCCTGAATGGTTTCCACAAACATATTAACCAGTGCAGCCGTTTTTAACGTAGTCAAAAATGTCTTTTAAGTAGCAAACTAGAATGATTTCAGGTGACATTAAAGACTGGAGCAATAATGCTGTTTTGTGAAATGAAAATGTGATTAGATGGTAATTTATAGGGCTGGGTGATTAATCGAAAAGTAATCGAAATCGACATTCAGAACCTATAATCGATCTAATTTTTTTTAGGATGATTTTTTTCAATTATTTTTTCTACATGTTTCTTGAGCGTGCTCTGTTAAAGGCTGGTGCTGATCTCTACTTCTGTGGCCTCTTTGCAGCCACATCTGATCTCTGGTCAAGTAGGACAATGGACCTATTCTTGAGCTTTACTTTGCACTACATTGACGATGATTGGAAGAGATGCCTTTAGACAGCATATACAGTAAAACTTGTCAGTAAACTATGAGGGCAAAAAAAAAATTATTAAATAAAATAATCATTCATTAATCTTAACTGAGTTAAAATGTTCAGTTAACCGAGATTTTGATTTTAGGTCAAATCGCTCAGCCCTGGTAATTTAGTCCTCCAAACAATACTTTATGTATTAAGTCAGGACATGATAAATAGAGCTGAAGTATGGACTGTCCTGGGAAAAGTTGGATGTCAGGTCACCCTAGTCTCATTTTTGGTCAGCCACATAAATCACTCTTTCTTTGCCTTTTCAGTGCAATTCTTTTCACCGTGTGCCTTCAGTCTGTCCTGACAGTGAGTTTAAAATCACTAAACGATTTGCGCTGATCAAGCTGATAGTAAATTCAGCCTGAAACATGCACTCTTGGTTCTCTGCACACATGAATGATGAATGTTCCTCTGTTTCTTCTGCTTTCTCAGCATGTTGTGTTTGTGGTGAAGTTCTTTGTGGCGTGGCTCATCCCAGATGTGCCGTCAGAAGTGAAAGCCCGCATAAAGCGTGAGCGCTTTCTGGTCCAGGAATACCTGCACAACTATGAAGTGGAGAAACTGAAGATGCAGCTGAGCCAGAGTTTTTGCCTGTCCACAGAAACAGCCTCACTGCTGCCCTCTAGTCCAAACAAACACCAGGTGATTTCTGAATGTGTCTGACCATCCTCAGGAGGACTACACTTAGATGTACTTTACACTGCAAAGCATGAAGGAATCGGATCGTCGCAACCCCTTCATACTGTACATTCAGTGGCAAAAAAAATAACCCGCCTTCACCCAGACAACTGCCAGAAGTTTTACAAACAACTCTAAATGTGAAACAACTATACAGTCTGCTTTCATTTTGCTCGAGGTTTATCGGAGAACATCAACTTTTGCAATGGAGAAAAATGGCAGTGAATTTAACAGCAAACCGATGCAGCCCGATGCTCCTCCAGGTGCTGTGAAGGCAACTCACAAACAATCAGGAAAATCACCATTTAAAAAGACTTTCAGAAATGTTTGAAGAAGGCAATACGTGTTTGTCTGTTCAGCTTGTTGCCATTATATCTTTGATATAGACATAATCTGCATGTTTTGCCCTGTATGTCTGACTGTGAAAGAGCTACTCGTTGAATGTGTGTTGTCTTTTGTTTTCCGAGAAAAACTATGTTAACATCACATTTTAAGACATGAACATGGACAAATTATATACGAAACACATGTGCCATGTTGATTTTAATATGTGATGCTCGTGTGGTTTTCCCGTAAGGGCAGATCAATCAGATTATTTTATTTTTATTTTACATTTATTATTTGTTCCAGTGAAGAAACGCTGAAATCTATGAGAGAAATGGAGTGTTTGCATTGTCATGTTTGCTAGAATATTTATATTTTATCATAGTTGTTTTTATTTTGAAAGAATGCTGTACCTTGCCACCCACACATTTTGTTCAGTGTATAATTAAAAATGTAAAGTGTAATTATTTGTTTTCTTCAAGGATGTATTTATCACTTAAGGGTAAGAAAGCTCACTAGAATGACTTGCTGTATATTTTCTGATGTGTCAGAAATTCAAGCCATACACCTAAATCTTCAGGAATCTGTCAGGGTTTGCACATTACATATCTAAGACTGAAGGAACATCAGTTCAACATCTTTGTCATTAAGATTATGAGAAAACTTTTTTTTTTTCCTTAACTGTCTCCCACTTTTGTTTTGATTTCTGCACAAATGCACTTAGGACTAGTTCAGATTTTTGTAATCAGATCCCCATGCTTTGATGATTTTCTGTTTGATAACTACAATGGGAAAGTGAAGTACGTGAAGCTGGCTTTGTGAGATTTCCAAATATTCTTACAGCAGCTGTATACAATGTCAATGCTCAGTTGGGTTTTACATGAAAAATGACAAAAACTGAAGTAATTAAGGTCCCCCTTTTAATACTGACCTGGTGCAAATATGTTTGGTTAAAAAAAATTGAGCTGCCCCATTTGTTTAATTTGTTCTGTAGCCCTATTGATTACTGTTGAGATGACCATTCATTCAGTGGGTTGTAAATCAAGCAAACTTGTTAAAATTATGTCCCAAGAGTTTTTTTAAGTGTACTAATTCAACTACACGTCTTCTGTTTGCACTTTTTATGAGTCATTTCACACAAATCTGTTTGAAAATCCTCTGTGTATATCTTTTTTTTGTTGTTGTTGTTTTTTTTTTTGGCCTGTTGTGTAAGCTGACTTTCATGAAATCTTTAATGGACAATACCAATACAGTTTACAGAACTTTTCTGAATAGTGTGTGTTGATATATGTGTGTAAACAAAACCTATGTATCTATGTAGACATTCTTTCAAAAACGTAACAGGGGCGTTATAACAATAATATTTAAACAAAAAAAATGCTGAGAGTTATGTACGTACCCATGCCTTTCCCATAATGATATTCATATGTCTGTGTATGTTGTTGGTTTGGCCTACAAATGTTTACAGGATGAGTTGCATGAATACGTGTGGAAGGTGAACGTAATGAATTAAGCTTTTAAACAGAAATTACTGTTTGCATTCCAGAGAGGAGAACGTGCCAAAATAAAGTTATTAAAGTTTCTCATGTTCAGCACTTGTTGGGCGTCCTCTGCTAACTACAGTGCAGTGAATGAACACTAGATGGCGCGCGCGTTTCACAAGACGCGCTCTTGACAACCTGTTGTGGAGCGTTCAAGAACACAGCATTTCACAGCGCTGTTACCTTCATATATCAAGGTCTGTGATTTAGCAGTAACCTGTGTCCGAATTATGCAATTATTATTAAATTTGTTAAATACCCAGAGAGCATTGCCCTCATTATTTTCAGACATTAGAAACAGACTTAAAATCAAGGATGCTTGCATCCAGACTATTGCTTGTATCAAGATACGCGTACGTACAACAGCAGCATTTTATTGATTTATTTTTGCTGCGGAGGCCAGAGAGAGCGGGCGACCTGCTATGTGTGTATGAATTATTAATACGCTTTCCTTCGCACCAGCACACGCGCACTTGGCGGGGGGAAACACCCCTGATTCGGTTTCCATAGCACCGCCCCCAGGAGGCTTGCACGGCCTTTGATGGAAAACAAGCAATGGGCATAAAAGCTCAAATGTAGAAACTTACAATCTCACGTCACGTGCCCTTTACATGCGCATCAAAAACTATCATTTGCTGCACGTGCAGCATTACTCATATCAATAGAGAACAAAATAAAAGAAAATGTGAATGGAATGTGAACACTTTCCGCCCTCTCAAACCCCTCCCAGAGCAGTGATCGTCTGCTGGCTCAGTGACGGCTGTGATCCGCCTCGCGCACTGCTGGCTGGCACAGGACTGGCGGCGGAGCTCGCGCTGATCTGAACGCGAGACTGTCGCTGACCTTGGTGCTGAAAGCCATTCACCGCCCTCTAAAGCCACTTAACTGGCACTTCAATCCGAAAAAAAGTGACAGTACGGGACAAGGAAATTGGACCTATTTTTCTTTTAATCTGTTTTTGATCACAAGTGATTTTAATCAGAACTCCCCGTACATTAAGTTAAATCTGAGATGGCATCGCGTGCCCTTATCGCGCGCGGGGCAGTTTATGAGTTTATAATTATGAGTAGACAGAGCCAGACCACTTCTGATCTCTCACTCGTGTAGGAGGATTTTTTTTCCTTCGCTCTGTGAACACCGTCGTGAATTTTCCCCATCCGTCTTATTCTGAATCATTGATCCGTTGGGTATCGCTCCGGTATGCTCTCTCATCTCACACTGTGACATGGTACTTTAACATTACCTGGAAAAAAACGAGGGATTTTCACATTTGGACATGGAGACTCCGAGGGAGCCTGCTGGTTTTAGCAAAGAGGGGCTGAGGCAACTAGCGGGGAAGACACTGGGGCACGTGTACAGGTAAGATGATTTAACATTGTAAAAATCAATTTAGACGTTTGAACATAATGTGCATATATGTGTGTGTGTGCATGAATATAATCAATGTCTCACTAGATTATGACAGAACAGAGAAAGCACGAATTTGTGCGGTAGTTTTGTCTGCTCAAAACGAGTTTCCCCAGTCGGTTTTGGCGTCACGCCTCACGGAGACGTGCAGAAAATTATGTAATTGTGCATAATCTTGGGAGGAGGGGATGGAAGCATGCGAGTTTTCCTATCTTTATGGGTTGTCATGTATTCTGGCGATTGTAGGGCTTTTACGATTGCAGTGTAATCGTTCAATTAGAAGATTCCCTCGAGTGTCTCTTCTTTTTAGAGACCATTCACATATTCCCACAATACCTGCTAAAATAATCATTATTGAAAAAACATGAGAAAATCGGATTATACATAATTATTTCACATTGGATCGATGCTCTTCGATACAGAGTCATTTTTGTGCGCGTTTTAAGAGGAAAAAAAACCTCTGCAATTTGCACGAAGGGTTAAAAACTGATCGACCGCCTGGACCATCTGAACGAATTGTTCTTTCGCAATTGAAAGTGCATTTTCCTGTCAACCCTGCATTTAGTTAATGTGTCTCCTCATATTTAATAATTTTTTCGTTTGCTAACAGAAATGTTTAGCCTCTACATATTTTCCAACATGCTAGGTCATTCTCTTATTTCTGCTATATTTAAAAGTCTGAATTAATGATTTTAATGCAGTTCATGTGCATTTTATATGTATGCTTTTTGTCAAATAAAATGCCTTTTATTTCCGTCCTAAATACTTCAATCGAAATGTATGGCATTTTTATTTTCTTAACAATATATGCCTACATTTTTGATGCACATTAAGTTATTATATATTATACATCCCTATGTGTGTTTTTATTTAAAATCTTAATGTTAAATAACTAAGGAAATAACTCTCTTTTTGAGAACATAATGCACTAGTATACTATCGTTAATTTTGCTATTAAAGTTAGAATATGATTGAACCCTAAGCCGTGTGAATGTAAAACAGGTGAAGGTGAAGGGAATTGCT
This sequence comes from Danio kyathit, assembly GCA_903798195.1. Lineage (NCBI taxonomy): Eukaryota > Metazoa > Chordata > Actinopteri > Cypriniformes > Danionidae > Danio > Danio kyathit. Next base: position 237,221 of record CAIGQS010000067.1, read on the forward strand.
GCAATGCGGTACAGTGCGCTTTACAGCAGCACACCAAACCTCTAAATAGAGTTTGAACAAAATATTTTGTGATAAAATAAAAATAAATCTAAGACATTTGCATGCGATCTCAATACTGTCTGAATTTACCCACGCCTTTAAAAGTAAGCTATCAGTGGGAATGTAAACTGAATTAAATGTTTAAAAGGATGTTAGATTTGATATTAGTTAGGCAAAGGTGGATATTTACAGGGGGGAATGAATGAATGATATATTCATAATTATTCTGACTAATTTAGTTTCTAGCCAGTGAGCTGGTGGTGTCCTACAAACAGTTCTCTTCTGACTGATTCAGGGTGATAGAAAAAAGGCAAAAACCTGGCGAGAACATCGAACTGACCGAGGATGGACGGCCTGCTCAGATCAACGAGAGAAAAGCACCTTTGTGCGACTGTACGTGCTTCGGACTCCCGCGCCGCTACATCATCGCCATAATGAGCGGCCTCGGTTTCTGTATCTCCTTCGGTATTCGGTGCAACTTAGGCGTGGCCATAGTGAGCATGGTGAACAACAGCACCATTCACCTGAACGGAAAGATCATCATCAAAGAGGTTTGTACGCCTGGCACGTTTGGAGTTTTATATGTCTACGTCAGCTTCGTGACACCCCCCTCACACAGATCATGAACGAACACACACACTTGCGCGCACACACATACGTACAATTCATAGAATAGGATAAAATGAAACAAAACAAATTAAAGCAAAACATTTAACGAACGTAATGATTTGTGCCTGTTAAAAAGAGGCTTATTGGATGCTGAATCGCGGACTTGGAAAATATTGAAAGCAAATACTGATGCAAAAAAATTGACCTTGGTTGTTTGAATGTCATCGGCCTCAAATTGATTAACCTTTCAGCTGGAAACTAATGCTGCGCACTTTTTTATTTTTTTAGTGTACAATAATCAATAATAATCTTGTGTGTTGTGGCTTTTATAAATAACGAATATGCAGTTAATTCATACCATATAACATATTTGTATTTCTTAGAAAGCAAAGTTTAACTGGGATCCGGAAACAGTTGGATTGATTCATGGCTCGTTTTTCTGGGGTTATATCGTGACGCAAATTCCCGGAGGATACATTTCTTCTAGACTGGCGGCAAACAGGTATAGAAATAATGTTTATTCATTTTTTAAATATCATCACTGTTGTTGTTTTTAATATTATCAGCTCATATTGAAAATGTGGGCCTATTTAATTGCATTTAAAAATAGCATTTGATGAATAGCTATAATAATCCCCAATGTTGTAATGAAAAACAAAATTAAATCTCAATTGGTAACGAAATAATATCATAATTAAGTATTATCCTTTTATATATATATATATATATATATATATATATATATATATATATATATATATATATATATATATATATATATATAATTAGCTGGAGAGTTCTGATTAGCTGAAGACAGAAAATCCTTGCAAAGGCGGTGCGAAAATGCAAGCAAGGATACTTCATCATGATTATTTAAATATTTTTGAATGCGAAGGAGAATCATTTACTGCTGTATTTTTTTTATACAAATATATTAACAGATAAAATAAACCATAACCGAAATTAGTTGCATATGTTATTTGTATCCAGAGAAACACGAGCTGTGATCATTATTAGGTCTGACTGAGCTCTATATATTCTGTTTGCACAAGAAATGTTCCTTATTCATAGCTTCTTGGAACTGTACCTGTCATGGAGGAAACAGAGGGTGATGGGAGGAGCTATCTGTTTATCTGTTTATTATTTGCATAAAAGCTCTTGTTAGAGCGCATTTTTTTGTGAAAACTAATATTATTATGAGCTCTTGCCCGATATAGCCTAACTGTATTTTTTATGGATCATACTGGCTCATTTTTACCATAGAAAAACGAAGAAAGAAGAAAAATGTTCTTTAAAAATAAGTTTTTCTATTGTTAACAATGGTCAAATCCATTGAACATTCATTAAATATTGTAATTCCACAGAACATTATATAGAAATCGTTACGGTGTCTATAAATGGAAATGTAGATTTTTTTTAAATGTTCTTCACGCTATGAAAAAAAAAATCACTAAAGGTTGTTTGGGGAACCCCCAAAAATGTCATCACTATAAAACCCCCATTTTTTTATTCTTCCTGGAACTTTTAGTTTTATGAATTATTATTTAGAGAACTGTGCTTTTAAAACTATGTTTTATGATTATTTTCGTTTTTTCAGGTGTCAGACTTGCTTCTAGGCTAGCATTCTAAATTAAAGGTCTTTGTCCATTATAATCTGGCACAAGCTATAGATTAGATGTTGTATACAATAAATACAGTAAGGTACAGCAATGCAAGTGTTGAAAGAGAAGGGGGAGGGGTAAAACCCAAATAAATAAATAAACGCTGAAATCAGACAGAGAGAGAGAGAGAGAGTTCATTGCTCTGTTTGTGTTTCAGTGCTGTGTGTGCGTGTGTGTGTGTGTAAGTGAGTGGCAGAGTGAAGGCTGACCCGTCGTGTGAGTTGTAGGATTAGATTGTGGGAGCGGGTCTGTGGGGCATTCATTCTCCACCTGTTAATGAGATCCCGGGGGGAACCATGTCTAATCTGCTCAATGAGGGGGGCATGGCAACCAGCCCTGGACATGTTGCCAGAGGGCTTGGCCGTGACTCATATTTCACACAAAGATTTATCAACAATAAAAACGCCCATGTTAGCTATATATATATATATATATATATGTATAGCTGGTAGCTGGAAGTATTTTTCTTCACACTAAAACAGACATCTCCTTTGATTGCATGGCCAACAATAGACGAAACGTTTTGTTTGTCATTAATCCGCCATAGTCAAAATATTGTGCAATTTTATAACATATTCCTATGAACGCAGTAGCCTACGTCAAATCATTGAGTTAATTGTAGTTGCTGAAATTATACAACACTTCCCAGTTCATATTTCGGCAATTGGCTGACGTGATTGAGGACTAATAGAATCAGCGAGTCTCGTGCTGGAGGACTCCCTCAATCCGATTAGCGCTGTGCCGGTGGGAGAGAGAGGTGAGGGGTCTCGAGCTCGACACGACGAGAGGAAAATTGGAAATAAATGAAAGTCCATTTTTCCTCTGTGGTAATGCTAGTAGCCTACCCCGCGCGACCAAAGACAATAGGCTACACTTTTTATACGATGAAGATTGTTTTATGGCAAGTACGTGTATGTTTAGTAGCCTATTTTCTCTCAGCGACAACAATGTGTAATTAAACGATTGGCGACTATGATTAATAGTATAGGCTTATAGGGAAAAACCGATTAAATGAATTAATAAATGTGTTTCTCTAACTCAAAAGCACACAATGTAACCACGTTTCCACTTACCATGCAGGGTTTTTGGCGCGGCAATTCTCCTCACGTCCACACTGAATATGTTCATCCCCTCCGCTGCACGTGGTCACTATGGTTGCGTCATATTCGTCAGGATATTACAAGGGCTTGTAGAGGTAAGAATGTACCAACGGTTTTCTCGTTGTTTGTTTGGTGCACTCTTTAAAGAGAGTCTGTACTGGCATTAATGGTTCCACAAAGAACATTTAACATCCATGGAGCCTTTCCATTCCATGATGGCTTCCTTAAAATCGTAACATGTTGGATGTTGGAATCCTAATCGTCTTCTTTTAAGAACAGTTGACTGAAAGAATTTTCGGGAAGCCTATTATAGTTATGCTGCAAAACTGCTGCAAAAAACTTTCTTTCGAAACCTTTACTTGTTAACTGTTTATTTAATTCACCATGACACTATAGGCCTATTCATATCTAAAACTTGAGCTCTTACTTTTGGCTTTTTGGCTGTAAGTTCATACTGGGAAAAGTCCATAGTCCTGTAACAATCAGTTATGACCTGAGGATGTTTCTGAGAGAACAATAACCCAGGCTTTGTCTTCGGGGCAAGTGTATTGATTTGTTAAGGCACTATGTGTTGTAAATAGAGATTACCACCATTATGTCAACAATGTGTATTATTATTTTTTCTAAACAGAAATTATTTTATAACCACATTATGGAATATTCAGGCGGTTCATTCCACTGTGGCGACCCCAGATTAATACAGGGACTAAGCCGAAAAGAAAATGAATGAATGAATGGAATATTAAAACTGATAGAACTGATGGGTGTTATTATTGTTTTTGTAGGGTGTGACCTACCCAGCCTGTCATGGGATCTGGAGTAAGTGGGCCCCTCCACTGGAAAGAAGTCGTCTGGCCACAACCTCCTTCTGTGGTAAAAATTCAACATTATTCTCTTTAAAGCAAACATACACAAGTGGATAAAAGAGAAAAAAAAACAATGCTATTACATTTGTTTAGTTGCTATCTTAGTGGCTGATTATTGTGTGCATGTTAAAATGTAAATATTCATTTGCTGCTTATCCTCAGGAATTCTAGGAAACATTATTTATGCATGAACTGTATCTTCCTGTGATGTTTTAATGCATATTCAGCTATTGGATTAAAGGCTGCCTGAGCTGAGAGTACATATAGAAAGCTTATTTTTTTGTTAAAGACTTACAGAGTAAGTTGAACTACAAACTGAATTCTGACATGACTCATCCTTTCCTCTATAGGTTCCTATGCTGGGGCTGTCATTGCCATGCCTCTGGCTGGGATCCTGGTGCAGTACACTGGCTGGTCATCTGTTTTCTATGTCTATGGTAAGAGTGGTTTGTGTGTGTAATGCAACTCTTGTTATATGAGTGTGCTGAACGAATGGCCTCGGTAGTATGGATTAACTCACTGATGCTGGATATTGATTTTTCCTCTGATGCTGCCATGTGTCTATCCTCTGTGCTGACACTGAATCTGCTTGTTTCTGTGCCAATAATTAGCATGTCTAGGATGGAAAGCAATGAATTTTAATCTAGTCGCTTGTATGAAGAGTTTTCAGTCAGATGATCTTCCTGTCTGACATCATTTCTTTTAAGATTCACATCTACACTGAGAAAGTATATGCTTTGAACCAACTTTAAAAAAATTATTGTGATTTGTTACAGCTAAAATGTTTAGTCTCTCTCAAAGTAAAATTTTACTTTGGTTTAAACTTTAAAATTAAATTTAATCTTAATTTAAAAATATTAATTGTGGTCAAGAAAAAAAATAGATTCAAAGTAGAAATATTGTTTGCTATAAAGACCCTAATTAGTATTGTTATTAATATTTTATACTTTGGTACAACATAGATGTTTATCACTTTAAATTTTATTATTATTTTAATTTTTTATTTTAGATATATTCTACCCTTAGATCAAAGAATAATTTTGCTTTGGACCCAACCTAAAAAAAATTACAGTAATTTGCTACAGCTAAATTGATAAATGCCCCTCAAATTATTATTATATATTGGACAAAACTGCTGGTGTAAAGTAAAAATATAAATGAATAATGAATAAATAATAATAATATTATTGTATCATAAATTAAATAATAAAAAAAATAATGCTTTTATTTTTCCTATGGGGTTATTTTTTTTTCTTTAAGGCAAATTAAATTAAACAGGATAAAATCTGAATTCATATTTTTCACTTAATCCTATATAAAAATGAACTTTGAATGAGAGACACAGTAGTTGAACTTTGTTCAGTGTACATTATTTGTTGCTCTCTTTTAGGCTGCTTTGGGATTTTCTGGTACATGTTCTGGATCTTGGTGTCATATGAGAGCCCAGCTGAACACCCCACCATCACTGCTGAGGAACGCTGCTACATCGAGGAGAGTATCGGAGAGAGTGCTAAGCTGCTAGGACCTGCAGATGTGAGTGCAAATCTACCTTATAGATAGTTGTCTCAGAAAATAATTGTGATAAAGGGATCTATCTATCTATCTATCTATCTATCTATCTATCTATCTATCTATCTATCTATCTATCTATCTATCTATCTATCTATCTATCTATCTATCTATCTATCCATCCATCCATCCATCCATCCATCCATCCATCCATCCATCCATCCATCCATCCATCCATCCATCCATCCATCCATCCATCCATCCATCCATCCCTCCCTCCTGCCCACCCGCTGTCTGTCTGTCTGTCTATCTAGATTATGTTTCATGAGTGTTTTCCATTTATTTACACTTTTGAATTACACTTTTAATTAAATTGCTCCAACAGTTGATGTTAAAGAGATAAACAAAGGGACTTTCACTGACATCTTTACTAGTTTGAAGTGATATATTGTGTGAAAAAAACAAATAATGAGCTGCAAAGACATTTTTTGTTTTTGTAAGGGTTGGTGGTATTGTTTAAATAATTGTAAAATGCATCATTTTAAACTACTAACATGTCAAAAAGTCATTTATAACATACGTTTATAACATCAGATGTTGTTGGAACAGAGATAGAGGTCACTAAATAGGTAAATTAAAGTATTTTTTACAGTGTGATTCATTCACTGTACTATGGTTGTGCTTGGGAATGTTACAGAGTACAGTGAGTATCCATTTCTCCTGACATTAGGAAAATAATTTGCTCAAGAATTGGGAAATATAAATTTTTTTAATTAAATTTTCAAAATCAGGATCTTTGATATAGAGTTTTGAAAGCTAAATTGTGACATTGATGTTGTTTAAAAGTGTAAAACGTTCTTTAAGGGTTGTAATTTGACAGCAAATGAAAACATTCATATATTTCAATCAATCCTTTATTCGTCACGTATATCTCCATGCATTTACATACACTGACATATAGTGAAATTGAACCCCCCCCCCCCGACCATACACAAACATCACATTTCAGGGAAGACAGGTCAACGGGAGGTAGCATTTAGGAAAAAGGAAGTAAGATACAATTCAGGAAAGAGAGGCGAAAAAAAACTCCCTCTCACCCTGGCCTTGAGGTAGAGCAGTGTGAGATCAGGGAGATAAAAAAAAGCCCCAGCAGAAGCACATAAAAACACATAAACATTGACATACATCGCAACAAGTATGGGAAAGGGGGTGTGGATGTAGTCCGGCAAGGGCGGGCAGCCGCCGATTCCTGCAGCCATGGAGGCGCTGCACAGCCCGCCTACCCCCTCCAGTGGATGAAAGCACACGAAGGCGTGGGATGAAGGGTTAGGTAGTGTCTATCTGTAGCTGTGTATGTGTGTGTGTGTAAGCCTGTAGAGTCCAACAGGTGTCCTTGACAGGGAGCAGGAATTACAGAGCGTCTCCTTATCTTGCTATCCGGGAGAAGTTGTTTTTTCTCCAGCCGAGGCCATCTGGCTGGAAAAACACTGGGAGCCGAAAGAGAAGAAAGTATTTCAAATTTAGGTCAATATCCGCCAATTTCACAGATATTTTAATGTCCGTCACTGGTCTCCAGTTCTGGCCAAATCTTGTTGCAAAGCCGCTAATTTCACCCTGATGTTTTCCAGTTTGCGGTCTAATAACGCAGTCTGTGTGGTTAGCGATTCTGCCCGCTACAGTTTCAATCAAGCCGGCCAGCTTGGTGGGTTTCGAGCTTCACTGACCGCTTTCATCAATCGTCGATACCCCAGGCCCCCGCATAAGCCCATCAGCAGAAACCCTGTTATCAAAGTTCCGAATAGGTAGATATCTTCAATATCCTCCAGAGACAGAGCAGCCAGGCACACGACGCGCCACTTCTCCCACCCGTCCATCACGTATCCAGCTGCAAACGTCCCGGCAGGACAAGTGGGCTCTCCCGAGCCCAAACTTCTCGTTGAGAAGATGGTGTCAATCGCGTTCAAAGACCAGTTGATCAGATCCATAATTCCTTATTCGTTTGGATAGCAGGGCACGGAGAGCCTCAGTGATAGAATAGACAAGACAAGAGGAGCCAGCCAGGGAAGATAAGGGACGGAGAGGGAAAAAGTGCGACCGCCTTCGTCAAGAGCCAAGGAAAAGGGTTATATTATTTAAGGGTTATATTAAACACCTTTCTCAAAATACAAAGAAAATTGTCCTTTCGTTTACATTGAACAACTCTTTTGGGGGCATTTAAATGCAATTGAAAATGTGTTTCAAACTATGGATGTTATATTGTTATTATCTCTGTATTAGGCTTATGCTCGTATCAAATTTTCTTGAAACAATTGATTTCAGAAACTTTTATCATGGTATACGATATTATCACAATATCAAAAATTTGATGATTTGGTGATGTCATGCTTGTGTGTAGGATGCATTTAGTTGAAAACTTGAAAACCCAACACAACTTAACTTTATATGCAATATAAAGCAGACACATTGTGTTTCATTTCAAAATTCACATCACCAGCTGCTGTCAATAGTGTTTTAGTCAGTTTTGTTCATCTGTGGATGTTGAAGTAGGTGGATGTTGGGGTTATCTAAGGACATTTAATGAAGTCTGAGTTTAATGTACCAACAAAGACAGACTAAAAGCAGAGAATTCTTCCACATCAAACATTTTGATGTTATATTATATTCCTTAAAAATGTAATTCAGCCGTTTTGCCCTAGTAAGCGTTTTTTATGACTTTACTCTACCATGAACTGCCACTGAATATTACAACTGACAAAAGTATTCAAAGGTTTTCACACACACACTTCTAGCATCAAACCTTTACAGATCATATTTGATGAAAGCCTTCTATACAGCAGATATTTAAAATCATAATCATAAAAGTAGTGTTGTAAAAGTTCCACAATTCTCAATGCTCTCCTACAGAAATTCAAGACACCTTGGAGGAAGTTTTTCACATCCATGCCCGTCTATGCAATCATCGTGGCCAACTTCTGCAGGAGTTGGACCTTCTACCTGCTGCTCATCAGCCAGCCTGCATACTTCGAGGAGGTGTTTGGCTTTGAGATTAGCAAGGTAATTTCTGTTTAACTTTCATTTGGCATGCATTTTATTTGGAAATTGTTGAATACATACCCAGTATTTTATAAAATTGATTAAATACTTAATCAAAAGCTTTATTTGAGTCAATGTGGCTTGCCTTAGTGTCTAAAAATCTATGATTTTTGTCTATAATTCCAGTGCGCATCAGTAAAAGGGTGACCTTTGTCATTCCCTAAGGTCTGAAATAGGTTGATGAATTATTCATTGCGAATAGTTCAAAATGAATTATTCATTAATCATTTATTGGTGATTTTGCATCTCATCTCATCTTGTTTCCTCACTTCAGTTAAACCTGCAATCATGTCTTTACATCTAGTTACAGTATTAACTTACTAATAGCAATGCCTTGCATGGTACAGTAATGTTGCATGCCAAATGTTTATCCAGTATTTACACATACATCTAATTTAAAATCTACATTTAATTGAAAGATTCTCCCAGTTTAATAATTATTGATTTGATCTTGCCCTGGAGTGTCTGTGCATGTCACAGTATTAGCTGGCATTGCTCAGTGGCTAATGCTTTTATTTTGCCAAGTGTTTTCAATAAGATGCTCGCAAGCCTACCACTGCTGTCTTCTTCAGGTTGGCATGCTGTCAGCTCTGCCCCATCTGGTGATGACCATTATTGTGCCCATTGGGGGACAGCTAGCCGATCACCTTCGCAGCAAAAACATCCTGTCTACAACCACGGTTCGAAAGATCATGAACTGCGGAGGTGAGTCCAGCCTTCAGCACAAATGCACACAAACCGTAGACCTCATAAGACTGATTTATTTATCTTTTGTTGTTAAATCCATGGGATCTAGTAAAGTTAAGGGGATAGTTCACCCAAAAATGAAAAAGTATTCTCCCTCATGTAGTTCCAAACCTTTATTTATTTATTTATTTATTTATTTATTCTGTTGAACACAAAAAAAGAAGATATTTTGAAGAAAGTTGAAAACCGGTTACCATTGACTTCCACAGTAGGAAAAACAAATACTATGGAAGTCAGTGGATACAGGTTTACAACATTCTTTAAAATTCAACAAACAGGTCAAACAATGTTGTCACAAGTTAAGGGTGTGAAAAATATTTTTAGGTGAACTATCCCTTTAAATTATGCTAACTCACTTTTAAAATCACTTTAAAAGAAAGAGAGATTGCCCAGAAATTAAAATCATTATTTACTCACCCTCCACATTTCTTTCTTCTTTCAAATACAATGTAAGATATTTTGTAGAATGTTGGAAAGCAATAGCTAGTGCCTGACATAATCTGCGGACATTTTTTTGCTTTTTCTGCACAGAAAATCTGCATATTAATGCAGAATGATTTTGAAATATAGTAAGTAAAAACAAAAACATTATATAAAAGATAATAACTTTTGAAATTTTATTTAAAGTTTACAATGCTAATCCAATTTTACAATGCAAATCCATATAGATCCATTTGTATGGTAAACAAGCAAATATAAAATAATATAATATATCAAATAATAAACAGAATATAATATATTAAATAATTGGCAGTGAATATTACTTTACAAACTGTATTAATTGGGCAACACGGTGGCTCAGTGGTTAGCACTGTTGCCTCACAGTAAGAAGGTCGCTGGTTCGAGTCCTGGCTGGACCAGTTGGCATTTCTGTGTGGAGTTAGCATGTTCTCCCCGTGTTTGCATGGGTTTCCTCAGGGTGCTCCGGTTTCCCCCAAAGTCCAAAGACATGTGCTATAGGTGAATTGAATAGACTAAATTGACGATAGTGTATGAGTGTGTGTGTGTGTGAGAGTGTATGGGTGTTTCCCAGTACTGGGTTGTGGCTAGAAGGGCATCTGCTGCGTAAAACATAAGCTGGATAAGTTGGCGGTTCATTCCGCTGTAATAAATAAGTGTGCCCCTGATAAATAAGGGGACTAAGCCGAAAAGAAAATGAAGAAAGAAATTATGAAACTGTATTTACAAATAATGTAATCATATAAATATTTGCATATTAGTTAATATTACTGAAATTAATATAAAAAAAAAACAGAAAATATTTATATTTACACACATTTACATAAATAAACAGATTCAATGATGAGCTAAGAAAAATCTGTGGAAATCTGCAGATTTCTGTGTGCATAGTGTGGGTATTAGCTGGTAACTGTTGACTTCAATCATATTTTGTCTATGGATATCAATATCTACTAGTTCCCAAAATATCTTCGTTTGTTTTCAGCAGAAAAAATAAACTCATAAATGTTTGGAACAAGTGGAGGGTGGATAATTCTGATAATTCGGAGGGTGGTGAATTCTTCCTTGTACATATTGCAGTATTTCCTCTAAATGTAATGATTATATGGTTGGATTAGTAGAAATGATCTGAGTAAATTGATTAATTGTGTGTTTTTATCTTCCTCAGGCTTTGGGATGGAGGCCACTTTGTTGTTGATTGTTGGTTATTCGCACAGTAAAGGAGTGGCTATTTCATTCTTGGTGTTGGCTGTCGGCTTCAGTGGATTTGCAATATCAGGCAAGCCTCTTGGGAAACAGTATATCATTTACTTTCATTGCAAACCTGTCGTTTATAGGCAACAATTATAAGAAAACCCAGCAGCCATAAATAATAGCCAAGAAACACTGCAAAAAAAGCTGTATTTCTAAGAAGTACCATGTTCCCCTTTTATCGCTCAAATGTGCTCTTCCTCCAGTGAGGCTTGAAAGGAAGAAGTGTTTCTGTTGGACTTTTTAATAATTCATGCTCACTGTCCCCTGAGAGGCAGCACATCCAGACAGAGCTGTGCGTGAGGGAGGGGCCAGCCCAGAGACTCCTCCGCTGCACAAGATGGCTGCTCGCGCTATTTATAGTCTAGATCTCCAACATCATGTTAGAGATACCGAAAAATATGCACAGCTTAAACACACCTATTATACAATAGGAACACTGTGGCCTGAATATTTAAGAATGAAATGTAATCTATTATTATTACTAAAATTATTATTATATTTCTATATTATTTCATTTTATATATACACTCACCGGCCACTTTATTAGGTACAACTGCTCGTTAACACAAATTTCTAAGCAGCCAATCACATGGCAGCAACTCAATGCATTTAGGCATGTAGACATGGTCAAGACGATCTGCTGCAGTTCAAAGCGAGCATCAGAATGGGGAAGAAAGGTGATTTAAGGGACTTTAAACGTGGCATGGTTATTAGTGCCAGACGGGCTAGTCTGAGTATTTCAGAAACTGCTGATCTGCTGGGATTTTCACGCACAACCATCTCTAGGGTTTACAGTGAATGGTCAGAAAAAGAGGAAATATCCAGTGAGCAGCAGTTCTTTGGGAGCAAATGCCTTGTTGATGCCAGAGGTCAGAGGAGAATGGCCAGACTGGTTCCAGCTGATAGAAAGGCAACAGTAACTCAAATAACCACTCGTCACAACCGAGGTATGCAGAAGAGCATCTCTAAACCTTGAGGAGGTCTTTTGGGGGGTCCAACCCGGTACTAGGAAGGTGTACCTAGTAAAGTGGCCGTTGAGTGTATATTTTTGGTCAGGCACCATGCTTAGAATAATTAGTCTTACATAAGAAACACTGCACTATTTTCATCTGCTCTCCCTATAATTTTATATTTTGTTATTATTTTGAATTACATTTTATTTTTTAAATTCTTTTTTTATATTAATATAAATATTATAGTGTTTTTGATGTAAATTTTGTTAGTTTGTATATTAATATATAGTTTTTTGTAATAAGCTTTAGTTCAGTATTATGTTTTTAGGGTTAGTTTGTTTGTTACTTCAGCTAATGAGAAATGGAAATGTTGGGCATTTAGCTGAAATATATAATACCTAAGTAATAGATGTAAAAAAAATGATATTAACTAGTGCTGGGCCGTTAACGGCGTTAACGTGCTGCGTTAACGCGAGACTCTTATCGCGCGATAAAAAAAATATCGCCGTTAATCTATTCTCAAAGTTGGGTTGGGAGCTGGGTCTATTCTACGCAAGCTATGATGGCTTTCACCTTGATATATTACCGCGGATGTATACCTGACCGGTGAGCCGTCTGCTCTATTGAATCAAATCAGCAGGATGCCTGACTCTAACTGCAGTTTCACTTTTCATTTATTCCTTCGTGACAAACTGGGGTAATAAAGACGCAAATACGGAGTAAGGACAGGTGAGAGAGTTATGGAGTTTAATAACGCATGCCAAATGGTAAGAAAAAAAACTTCCGCATTTCGCGATGTGTGTGTGTGTTTGTGTATGTGTGTGTGCAGTCCTTTCTGACAGCCGCGTGTGGACCTTGTCGGAAAATATGGCGAAAGGTCCTAAAGACCGCCGTGTTTACTTCAATAATGCCACTAAAATCTGCATACTCCACATCTTAATTCCATTTCTGTTTAGTTCAGTGCTGACTTTAGTCTGGTTAAGCTCATCAGAATTCGCTGTTTGGAGCTTATGTAGGCCTACAGTTCAACATTGATGTTTAACTGAATAAACAGTTAGTAAACACAAGTAAGTAAACACATCTTATTGAACATCATTTATTTTCATCACCAATTATCATAGTAGAACAGTTTCTCAAGCAGTTTGTGATGCATTTTGGAAACATTTTGGAGATGAGACACTGGTCTAATGCGACACCCGGCTTGAGAAACCTGTTCTCAAAGACTTATTATTTGGGTAGCACACATATTCTGAATACCTTCGGCAGAATTCAAATGAGCCATTTTAATCTAGATTAATCTAGATTAATTTTGAAATTAATCTAGATTAATCTAGATTAAAAAAATTAATCTATGCCCACCTATAATATTAACACATTATGTCTGATTTCATAAACATGAAATATTACTGCCTTACTTAACATGAATTATTACAAGCAATTTAATATTACAGAATTTATTACATTTACATGGGTTTATCTTGTTATTAAATAAAAATACTATTGTTCATTCCTTGTTCATGTCACTTCACTGTACATTAACTAACAATGTATACAACTTTGCAATCTATTTATAAATGGAGAAATTAGCCAAGAAAGATACATGCAGGAAAAGTGTTTTTAAATGGTAGTTCAAAATGTGTTTTTTAAATGACGTTAGTTAATAATAATAACCTTGGTTTGTTATAGCTATAATTATTTAGCCATTTTCTACATGTATCAATTTAGTAATCCAAAAGAGTATGCACACAACCACAGAATTAACCCAAACATTAATGCAAAAACATGACACAAGGATACTGATGGCTTGAATTCACTGACACAGGTAATCAGCTAAACAGGGAACAGGTATGACTCAGAAACCATAGCAACAAATACACTCAAGTTTGCTCAAGGGGGAAATCAACATTAAAAAATTCAGGGGATGCCATAATTGTAGCAACTCGTCAGATAATACTAAAATGCACATCTTTTTGTTCCACAGGTTTCAACGTTAATCATTTAGACATTGCCCCTCGCTATGCCAGTATCCTCATGGGCATCTCTAACGGAGTGGGAACCCTGTCAGGAATGGTGTGTCCTCTTATTGTGGGAGCAATGACTAAACACAAGGTAAGAGCATCTTCAGTTATCTGTACTATTCGCTTGTAAATTTGCTACATGAAATACTGTTTCAAGGTTCTAAGCTCTAATTATTTGAATTTAGAAAACTCAAGGTGGTGAGTCAAAGTTTAAGACCACTAAATTAGTCATATAACACATTAAAGTGAATCTTTTACAAAATCAAGCTGTAACTACAGTCTCTGGAATATTTGAATGATTTATAAAAGACAAAAAACTGCCTTTTTAGTAGTATTGCTGCCGGTGGTGTAAAGTAATGAATTATAAAAGCTCAAATTACTGTAATCAAGTAGATTTTCTCAGTAATTGCACTTTATTAGTAGTTTAAAAAAAAAAGTACTTTTACAGAAGTACATTTTTAGTTCTGTATTGATACTGTTACTACACATATTCCTTCAACCTGCAGTGACTACTTGATATGTTTATTGATTGGGTAAGTAGAATAATCAGTCCTGGATTCCTGTCAATCATAGAAAAATTGCATCAGACAGACCGACCCCAAGACACAGGCACTGTTTAAATGAAGCAAACATGTACAGTGTGGAAGCATTAAAAGTGTCCTAGAAGATGTTAAATCATTACACGCAGTCACTGAGAGACTGTTAAGACTGAATGTCACTGATAAAAAGATGAAGTATGCCAACTGCACATGACTAAAAAATCTGAAATGCCTTAAACAATAACTAAGTGCACATTTTCAAACACATGCAGAAATTGCATGAATTTTATCAGTGCAGCATAAGCTTGTTTTGTGGACCCAAATGCTGGACACTCATAGCTTTTTAGACAGCATTCACTTTGCATGTAAAGGCAGAAATCTGCTTTCTGTCGGCTTATTATAAGCGAATATATTAATGAAATGTGCTCTCATATTAAATTATTTATTCATTCATTCATTTTCTTTTCGGTTTAGTCCCTTTATTAATCTGGGGTCGCCATAGCGGAATGAACCGCCAACTTATCCAGCATATGTTTTACGCAGCGGATGCCCTTCCAGCCGCAACCCATCTCTGGGAAACATCCATACACAGTCATTCACACTCATACACTACGGACAATTTAGTCTACCCAATTCACCTGTACCACATGTCTTTGGACTGTGGGGGAAACCGGAGCACCTGGAGGAAACACACGCGAACGCGGGGAGAACATGCAAACTCCACACAGTAATGCCAACTGACCCAGCCGAGGCTCAAACCAGCGACCTTCTTGCTGTGAGGCGACAGCACTACCTACTGCGCCATCGCGTTGCCTCATTAAATTAATCTCACATTTTAAATGTACTGTATATGTTCATGAATGGAAAATAATTTAATGGTGGACCTATTTTCACTTTTATAAGAGGTTTAAACACAGTTTTGTGGCAACAGTGTGTGGATACACCAGCCTCTAATGGTAAAAATTAATGAATTCAATTTTTTATAATCATACTTCATAAAAACAGTCTGCTGAAACAGTTTGATTCTCCCTTCGTAGATGTCATCAGAGTGGGAAAACCCCCTCCATTAGTGACGATCGCTCCCTCATTGGCATAAATAGCCTTGAGTGAGAAGCAGCCGTCTGCCATTAGAGTTTTCACCTACTGAAGATAATGTCAGTGACTAAGAGGATTATAAATGTGGAGTTTTAGGATGCACAAATGAACACCATAATCTTCATGCCTTCTTATGAGACACAGTCAAACTGTTAGTCCTGTTTTGAATCTGCCAGTATTCTGATGCATAGGCATTTGTAGCCCTGCCCTCTTTTAAAGGGAGCCCAATCTCATTTGAACAGTCACTAAAACAGCACATTTTGGATCAAAGCTTAAAAGGGGGAGTTTCAGAGATAATCAGGCATTATTTGTGTCTAGAGACACCAGAGACTTATTTTACATCAAGTTAAAGGGGCATAATCCCCTTTAACTTACACTTACAAGAAACAACCTTAAAAAAAAGGGCACTGATGTAAGCTACATTTGATTTAAATTTTATTGCAATATTCAGTACTGTTGAGTACTTTTTAAAGGGCTAGTATACGTTGAGTAGTATTTAGAACAGATACTTTTACTCGCACTACACTTTTTGACAAGTAATGGTACTTTTCTGATACCATTTGTTGTTGGCTTTCATGTTTGGGTTGCATGGATCATGTCTTGAATGTCAGATGTTGTAGATTAAATAGCTAAAAGTTGTAATATTCATGTGATTTAGGCAGCACAGCAGGTCTATTATTATCTTATCTTATATAACACTGATTTTTAATCATTCCCAAAAGTGCTCATGAGCTCTGTCTTTATTTCATGCATTATTCTAGCAAGCCCCAGGATGAATTTCTTAGTCAGTGATGTCATTCCTGACGACCCTCTCTTCTTCTTTTCAGACCCGAGAAGAGTGGCAGTATGTGTTTCTTATCGCTTCTTTGGTGCACTATGGTGGTGTAATCTTCTATGGCATCTTCGCCTCTGGGGAGAAGCAGCCGTGGGCAGACCCAGAGCTGACCAGTGATGAGAAGTGCGGCTTCATTGATGAAGACGAGCTGGCGGAGGAGACAGGCGACATCACCCAGAGCTACGGTGCCCTCGGAGCTCCAGCCAAGAGTTACGGTGCTACCACACAGCTGAACGGAGGATGGGCTGAAGGATGGGATAAACGAGAGGAGTATGTGCAGGACGGGGTGGAGGAAGGGGGTTATGGATACAGGCAGGGTGGAAATTATTCCTAGGTCTTGAGAAGACACACTATATGACAAAGACACACACAAACTTAAACATGCCAGCCGATTCGATTGTTATTACTTGACTGAATGGGCATTATCAGTGGTTATCAGCTGATAGATATGGCCAAGAAAGGGCCTTCTGCGCCTACTGTTATCATCCATCCACATGGTTAATCAGCTATAGATCACATACGGCTGTGGCCGGAGGTTAACAAGAATTATTCATATTATTTAATAATTTTGCCATTAATTGTAATTTATTAACGTCTACTCTTACCCCAACCCTAAACCCAACCGTCACAGTAATGTAAAAACAGATCTGGAGTCTTCTCTATTAGTATAGCTGATTAACCATGAGAATTATTTATATTATTTATTAAAATTTCCATTAATTAGATTTTGTTAACATCTACCCCTACCCCAATCCTAAACCCAACCATCACAGTAATGTAAAAACAGATCTGGATCTGTAGTCTTTTCTGTTAGAATAGCTGATTAACCATGTGAATGGATGATAACAGCCTACTGAGCCTACCAGTAGGTGCAGAAGGCCCCCACTGGCCCATATATATATCAGCTAATAACGACTGATAATGCCCATTCAATCAAGTGATAACATTCGAAGCGGATGTAGTGGTGTGAAAATGAACTTGGACGCACTTGGAAAACAAGTCACAATTAAAAATATATTAGTAGCATTGCATTAAATAATAACAAACCAAGTGCAATCTGCAACAAACCAGTTTATGTTGCATATTTATGTGTTTTTAAATTGTCTTTATTTTGATGGAAAAAAAGTTCTATATGGACAGCAAGTAAAACAATTAAGAGACTACTCGATAGTTGTCAATTTCTCTGGATTTACTGTAGTTATTAGGTTATGTTTTATCCTATAAAGGTTTGATAGCATTTCTTCTAAATTAAGAGTGCTTGTTTTTCCCTAAAATGACAATTAGTCGGGCATCACAGTGGCGCAGTGGGTAGCACGTTCACCTCACAGCAAGAAGGTCGCTGGTTCGAGCCTCAGCTGGCTCAGTTGGCATGTCTGGGTTTCCTCCGGGTGCTCCGGTTTCCCCCCCAGTCCAAAGACATGTGGTACAGGTGAATTGGGTATGCTAAAATTGACCGTAGCGTATGAGTGTGTGTGAATGAGTGTGTATGGATGTTTCCCAGTGATGGGTTGCGGCTGGGGCATCCGCTGCGTAAAACATATGCTGGATAAGTTGGTGGTTCATTCCTCTGTGGCGACCAAAGATTAATAAAGGGACTAAGCCGAAAAGAAAATGAATGAATGAATAAATGACAATTAGTCAGAATAACAAATGTTTTAATTTGATGTTTTTGAAAATCATGGGCTTTACATCGATTGTTGATTGTTGATTGATAAACTCGTCTGAAGCAAAAACATAAACATCCAAGCAGGCACACAACGTCATAGGATATTAGTATTAGGTAAAATTTAGGTCATGACATCAGGTGACCAAAAATTAAATGTCTAGCCAGCGTCTAAGGATAACGTTATTTTGATGTCCAATGACGACGTCAAATGATATTGATAATTGGTTGATGTTAAGTTGTGTTGGAAAGTGAGCAAAATCCAATGTCGAACCAGTTATATTGACGTCAAATACTGACATTTATTCGTCAGGTACGGAAACCAAAATCCAACGTCTGATAGAAGTCATAGTGGTAACGTCTACAAAACTTCAAGCTGTAATATCATTAGGCGTTGATATTTGGTTGATTTTAGGTTGATTTTTAGGTTTGACATTGGACATTGACGTCGGCATGATGTTGGATTCTGAAGTCAACCTAATTTTTATTTCCAAACAAAACGCAACTTCCCCATGATGTTGGGGTACAACGTCAATCTGACATCATGTTGACGTCCTGTGCCTGCTGAGATAATTTTTTCCATAGCTTTATAAATATACAAATATAAATGATATAATTAGGGCTTGACGATATGGCAAAAATGCAGTCTCTGTAATTATTTTCCATATTGAACGATAACGATATACAGTTGAAGTCAGAATTATTAAGCCCCATTTGAATTTTTTTTTCTTTTTTAAATATTTCCCAAATGATGTTTAACAGAGCAGGGAAATTTTCACAGTAAGTCTGATAATATTTTTTCTTCTAGAGAAAGTCTTTTGTTTTATTTCGGCTAGAATAGAAGCAGTTTTTTATTTTTTAAAAGCCATTTTAAGGACAAAATTATTAGCACTTTTAAGCTAATTTTTTTTCGATAGTCTGCAGAACAAACCATCATTATACAATAACTTGCCTAATTACCCTAATATGCCTACTTAACCTAATTAACCTAGTTAAGCCTAAAATGTCCCTTTAAGCTGTAAAGAAGTGTCTTAAAAATATCTAGTAAAATATTTTTTACTGTCATCATGACAAAGATAAAATAAATCAGTTATTAGAAATGAGTTATTATAATTATTATGTTTAGAAATGTGTTGAGAAAATCTTCTCTCCGTTAAACAGAAATTGGGGAAAAAAATAAACAGGGGGGAAAATAATTCTGACTTCAACTGTATATTTTAATATAAGTTGTTAATGCTTCCAGATTTAAAGGAGTATCCCAACAATGACTGAAGCCACAAAAATTAGAGAGTCCATTAAATGGCATAACATATTTTCAGCCGATAAATTTTTGGTGGCTGAAAATTCAGTACATCTCTAATATCAACACACTTTTAGATTCCCATTGTTGCACATTTCTGCTGTGTGATTGGCTCTTAGATCAATATAGAGTAAAAAAAAGTCCAGAGCTTATAATTATTATTGACATAAATTTTATCGGCTCAGCCCTAGATATAACTATATTATCAAACCAAAACAATCTTTTTGTAAATATTCAACTTTAAAAAGCATAGCCTTTTTGTTATAAAATCTAATGCAATGACTTTACACTTTTAAGTGTGACTTAAGCATCCAAATAGTTTTCGACATCACTGTACATGCAGCACAGTATAAAATATAAGCCCACACTGTAGATTTTGTAGTGTCTGTGAGAAAAACCTATAGATTAACATAAAAAAAATCTAAACATTGTTGAAAATGTAATTGTTTGCACAATGATCAAATCCTACATTTAAATATGACTTTGAATAAGTCAGCTAATCAAATGAGATATTACATATCGAATTGGCAGACTGTAAATGTTCTATGTTCTATTAAAAAAAAGAGTATATTTAATTTCGAGTGCAATCATGCGTACTATTGTGAAAATTGAGTTTTCACCCCATTATTCTGAGCCTTCGCAACATGGAGAAGCCTGTGGAGATATTCAGGCAAACGGCTCAGATATTGAACCCGTCAGGAGTCATACATGGAGAAATACTGCTGTAGAAAATCACAAACAAGCAACTGGTTTCCACTGTTGATTTTTCCGATTGCACTGAGAGAGCTGCCATTTTAACAGCACAACAAAGAGAGTTTCTTTATACCTCATGATGTTTTACTCGTCCATAAACGTATACGTCATGTTTCCCAGAGATTAAAGAGGACTGTGGTCTTTGACACTGCAGCGAAATAAAAAGCACAGTTTTTTTAGACGATGAAATAAAAGCAACAAAAGTGTTTCTCAAGACAGGTCTTATGTATGTAAATATATTTTGGATGGTGCTGTTTCAATTTGGTGTTCGGTGTAACTTGGGAAAAGGTTCGATTTTAGATAATTGGAATGTCTGGGAATATTATCATCAAGAGCAACAAAAAAGCAAAAGCACAGTGGGTCAAGACTGTGGACTCTTTAATTTCCATGTCCTTTTTTTTCTCTAACTCCATGCCATTTTGACATCTGTGAATGTTAGTTATGCATGGATCTTTTTTTTTTACTGTCTTTTATGTTAGTTTGCATTACTAAGCTGTTACTGATGTGTCAATTTCTTTGCACAATTAACCAAAGGTAACCCGAGGGATTTTTGTGGGGAAAGTTTCCATTGAGAGAACCTGTGAAAGGGCTGATACAGACAGTCCTGGCAGCAGGGAATAACCATATTCAATGTACAAAGCAATAAATCCATGGTAACAGTTACTTAGCGGTCACGTCATCCAAAACTATGTAACACATTTAACTGTACGCATTTTGGTTTAAATGTTTTGTGATGACAATTAAAAAAAAGAGTAAAGATTAAACATCTACTTACTGTTCAAATATATATATAAATATATGAGACTATATTTAGATTTAGCAAGAGTCCAGTGCCGCTCTCTTCTCTGTGGAGAGTTTGTGTGCTGGGCCCACTCACCAGAAGAGAATGATCCTTCAGTGTCGCCTGCGGCTGCGTCCCGTTGGAAATTTATCCCGGGTCCTCAGCACCGTCGGCGGCCGCACCTCTGTAGTCGTCCTGTATGGTTGCCAGTGGTTGCTTTTTGAGAGTATGTTGTTGTCGGGTATCCTTTACGTTGATCCTCCCTTCCTCTTTGTTTGGGGTCTGTGTTTTGTCTGTGGCTAGAGAAGCGCTCCTTTGCCTCCCTCTTCCCTCGTTTCTTCTTGCATTCTCCCACTACTGTTGCAATATTCAGTGACACGAGGATTGTGTGTAAAGGTATTCCAAACTCTTCAAACATGACAGTAATTTGCCTGATGATGTTGAGGTACCTTATTCTTGTTTCCTGCCTAAGAGTGAAGTGTGAATATATGGCTTCCTTTGCTGTGTTACTGTAAATGGAGAGGTATGTTGATGTGAAATTTAAATGCTCTATATAGCCTTTTTTATATAAAATTATAACAAAATTGTACTTGCCTCTGGTGTTTTATTGCAATTATTATTTAATCAGAGGGGATTAATAGCAGGTTAACAATAATTTAGAAGCACTTAACCCTAACTGTAAACTTATCCCTTATATCTGATGGCTGATTGGAAAGTCCCGCTTAGTGAGATCAAACCTTGGTCTGTCTGTCTGTCTGTCTGTCTGTCTGTCTGTCTGTCTGCCTGCCTGCCTGCCTGCCTGCCTGCCTGCCTATCTATCTATCTATCTATCTATCTATCTATCTATCTATCTATCTATCTATCTATCTATCTATCTATCTATCTATCTATCTATCTATCTATCTATCTATCTATCTATCTATCTATCTATCTATCTATCTATCTATCTATCTCAATGTGTCTGTCTGTCTATCTATCTGGCTGGCTGGCAATATAAATGGATGTAAATATATGTACATATTTCATCGATAAAGACTCCCCACATAAAAAGAAATTATAAAATTGTATCGCTAGAATATCTGTTTCTGATTACTGTCGTCAAGCTCAATTTACTTTGCCCAGCTGTTCTATATCTTAAATCATATGTAGGTTTTAAGCCACAAAATTGGTAATCCGTCACCTATAGAGCATCTTTGTGCTCTCTCCATGTTTAGTAAAATCAATATAAGGTCCCTGGAGAAACCTATTGACCACGCAAACCTCGTAATGGAGGCAGGAAGGAGGGGCAGCACTTAAAAGCTATTTAGAGGATGTGTTCACATTCGTCCCTCATGCAGGAGACACACTGCCCTCCTGGTGTTGTGTCATTAGCAGGCTAATAAAAAAACAATGAAATATGAATAGCATAAAATCGATTAAACAATACAATAGAAGTATTAAATGTATAGTTCATTTTAAAAATGAAAATTCTGTCATCATTTATAGACCCTTTACTTGTTGCAAATCTGTTTGACTTCCTTTCTTCTGTTCAACAGGAAAAAGGAAATCAAAGAAAGCTGAAAACCTGTAACCATTTACTTCTGTAGTGTTTGTCCATTTGTGCTATGGAAGCCAATGGTTGCTGGTGTCCAGCTTTCTTCAAAACATCTTCTTTTGTGTTCAACAGAAGGAAGAAACTCATAAAGGTTTGAAACCACATGAGGGAGATTAATTTAGGTCATCTCTATTTTTGTTTGAACTAACCCTTTATTTAATAGATATTTTAAATCTTTAAACCCTGTATTTAACACAATTTCCCAATTTAGAGCATAAGCATCTGATTAAAAAAAAGTTTCTCCCAACATTTGATCTTGTCAGACAAACATACGGTCTAAAATAAGATTAGTGCTGTATGAAGCATAGACATGGACAGTTTGTGTGTTTAAGCCTGTGCCAGCTCTTTCAGGAAGATGAAAAGCCACAGTTCTCTCAGATAATGGTGCAGCAGATTCAGACACAGCCGCATCCCTGCAGAGGAGAAGTGCAAATGAGACACTCGCCTGCCAGAAAACCAGCAGATACTGATCTCACTGTGCTAGAGGTGTCTGACCTTGCCAGTGTTTGTCTTGGTCTAGGATCTAGCTTTTATCTACATATCCATCTTTCTGTCTGTGTCCATCTGTCCATCCATCCATACATCCATGTCTGTCTGTCTCTGTCTATCTATCTATCTATCTATCTATCTATCTATCTATCTATCTATCTATCTATCTATCTATCTATCTATCGATCTATCTATCTATCTATCTATCTATCTATCTATCTATCTATCTATCTATCTATCTATCTATCTATCTATCTGTCTATCTGTCTGTCTGTCTGTCCGTTCATCCATCCATCCATCCATCCATCCATCCATCCATCCATCCATCCATCCACCTGTTCGTTTATCCGTCTGTCTGTCTAGCTATCTTTCTATCTATTCTGTCTGTCTGTCCTTCCATACGTCTGTCTATCTATCTATCTATCTATCTATCTATCTATCTATCTATCTATCTATCTATCTATCTATCTATCTATCTATCTATCCATCCATCCATCCATCCATCCATCCATCCATCCATCCATCCATCCATCCATCCATCCATCCATCCATCCATCCATCCATCCATCCATCCATCCATCCATCCATCCATCCATCCATCCATCCATCCATCCATCCATCTGTTCGTTTATCCGTCTGTCTGTCTAGCTATCTTTCTATCTGTCTGTCTGGCCTTCCATACGTCTATCTATCTATCTATCTATCTATCTATCTATCTATCTATCTATCTATCTATCTATCTATCTATCTATCTATCTATCTATCCATCCATCCATCCATCCATCCATCCATCCATCCATCCATCCATCCATCCATCCATCCATCCATCCATCCATCCATCCATCCATCCATCCATCCATCCATCCATCCATCCATCTGTTCGTTTATCCGTCTGTCTGTCTAGCTATCTTTCTATCTGTCTGTCTGGCCTTCCATACGTCTATCTATCTATCTATCTATCTATCTATCTATCTATCTATCTATCTATCTATCTATCTATCTATCTATCTGTCTGTCTGTCTGTCTGTCTGTCTGTCTGTCTGTCTGTCTGTCTGTCTGTCTGTCTGTCTGTCTGTCTGTCTGTCTATCTATCCATCCATCCATCCATCCACCTGTTCGTTTATCCGTCTGTCTGTCTAGCTATCTTTCTATCTGTCTGTCTGTCTGTCCTTCCATACGTCTATCTATCTATCTATCTATCTATCTATCTATCTATCTATCTATCTATCTATCTATCTATCTATCTATCTATCTATCTATCTATCTATCTATCTATCTATCTATCTATCCATCCATCCATCCATCCATCCATCCATCCATCCATCCATCCATCCATCCATCCATCCATCCATCCATCCATCCATCCATCCATCCATCCATCCATCCATCCATCCATCCATCCATCCATCCTTCCATCCATCTATCTATCTATCTATCTCATATGTATTGACTTGTTCAGATGTCAGAAACCTCCTTCAGAATCTTTAAGTCAGCCGTGTGGCCTGTATTGTGTGTGTTCAACACATTCTGGTGTATTCACAGTCAATGCCAAAGCACCGTCCCGCCGGAGGGAAGCGACACAGGCTGGACGATGTCCAACTTTGCCCTTTCTCTCAGTTACACTGTGTAAGTCAGTTACTAATTGGATAACCTTTCCTTCAGCAGCTGATTTACAATATCAGATTGAGTAGAGAAACACGTTCACACTTGGCTGAACGTAATTGAAAGCTTGTCAATTGAGTGTGGACGTGTAATTGCTCTGTGTGGGGTTTTGTCCAAATACCTCAAACAATGATGCACAGGTTACTGTTTTTGCTGATATATTGATTTAAATACACAACAACAAACATGCATAAAAAGGTAGAGACTTTGGTAATAAGTTGGTAATTGGTACTTTAATAGTTAATTTTTAGCAAGTTTAGTTAATTTTGACTGACATGACATAAGCAAATGATAATGTTACAAACAGCAGAGAGTTGTATGAAAGCAATTGATGCATGTCCAAAAGCATTTGCAATTTGTTGAAAGGAATGAGAAACTGCTATGATGTGCACAAATGACTAATTGTTTTGAGAAATGCATCAACTGTTGTGCAAATGTAAATAGTGTTGTGAGAAATGCACCAAAGCCACTGAGAAAAACTGTAAAACTAATAGTGCTCATTTCATTACTTGAGTCATTACATACAAAAATGTTGAACTAGTTGTCAATAGTCTAATTTTGTATTTATATATATATATATATATATATATATATATATATATATATATATATATATATATATATATATATATATATATATATATATATTAAATATATATATATTAAATATAACAATTTCCTGAAAATGTCTATAAATTGAACAATTTCATGAATGATTTACAGACCTGTGTATGTTGTAGGTTCAGTTCCAATATGTACTGCAATATTGTTTACAGTTGTGCACAGCTCTACCCAAAGAGAGTTTATGTTTGTTGTAAATAAGGGTGTATTTATTCTTTTGCACAATGCTGTGAATAAATTGCAAAGAACATATGCAGTAAACATGTGAAACACACATATTCAGTGTCTTGTACTCAGATACCTCACTAAATGCAGTGATGTCTAACTTTACTGTAGTTTTCAAATGGCTGTGCAAATAGTAAATAGTGCTGTATTGAGCATTTTCAGGAAGTGCCACCAAAATCTGACTTTTTTGCATTGGAAAAAATGTCCAGAGTAAACTGTCATAATGAAAACATGACAAAGCCATTTGACTATCTTGTTCATAAACAATGGTGTCAGGACTTTTCATCTTGATGACACTGACACTTTCATTGACATCAATACTTGCTTTTGAGGAATGAGTTATCCATTTTGAGCAAGTGACACACTTTTGCAGGTTATCCACTAGGTTTTGCAGTTTGCACTAATTGTGTTGAGAAATGCATTAACTGTTGTGCAAATGTAAATACTGTAGTGTTGTGAGAAATGCACCAAAGCGACTGAGAAAAACTAAAAAAAGTAGGCACAAATGGGTTAATACTACTTCATTTGTAAATTTCGCGTCTGCTAAATGAATGTGTAAATGAAAAACTAATATGGAAAAGACCTACGAATAAATTAAATAGAATTACTCTTGTCAACTTGCTGGTGAGCAATTGCTTTGTGCTAATGAGACAACCTCAATGAGACGTCACTTGTGACCCTGTTACACATGTTTGCCCTGGATCTCTCAGCCGTAACCGTCACAGACGCCCTCCTCACTTAGAAGCCATTCATGCCTCTCATTACATCTGTGTAACACTACACTAAAATTAAAGCTGAGACCATACACAGATTTTACAGGCATGACGCCAATCTTTATATTAGCAGTGATTCAGAAGCAAGACTGTAAACACAATCCTGTGTGGTGTGTGTTTTTGGTGGTAGAGGGGGGCAGGTGTTGCAGTGCTCTCTTGGGACGGTGAGGGTCTGAAATCATTCTTTGATGACAGCAGGCCCTGAAGACTCGCCTTTACCCATAAATATCTGCTGATCCCCTCATGGACAGAGGAGTATCTGGTGTTTCACTACTGGGAGGAGGAGAGGTGAGGCTTCATGTCTATGTAATCCATCTCACGTGTGTGTGAATGAATGAGCGCTCATATTAAAAGCGAATAAGACCCTTCCCCCATCGGCCCCACGCTCACTTTCCTCATCAATTATTACACATGCTCGTTAAATTCTCCAGCAGAGAGGCATATTAGCAGATGGAAAGAGATTTTTTATGTAGCCGTTGTTTAAGGCAGTGGAGGTGAACAGGGCAAAAATGACCTAATAGGCTAGTTATTACCATACTTCCTCAATTAAGAATTGATTATTTAAAATGTTGTTTAAATATGCAAACAAGGCATTTTTTTTTCAGTCAATATGGACTTTTGCATACATTTCACAAGTAATCTGATCAAAACAAAGCTGTAAAATGTAGGTTTCTTCAATTTATTGACATTGAGTCAGGTTTTTGATTTGGTCAATCTTTTTTTAATGCTTTTTTAAAGAAAAAAAACACTTTTTTGTAGACTAAAAATAACCGCAAATTATGAACAAATCCCTCTGTAAGAAACCTTTAAAAAAACTGTGAAGTTTGATATTATGCAAGTAAGGCAAGGGAAGGCAAGTTTATTTATTTAGTACATCTCATACACAATGGTAACTCGAACTGCTTTACATAAACAAAAACATAAAATTGTTTTTTTTAAAACAATTTAAAAAAAATTAAGATTAAAAAAATAAAAACAACAAAGAATAAAAACAGATTAAGCAGGTTTTAAAAGAATGAAAAAGTAAAGAAAGACACAATAGTGTGATCTGTCTGACATAACAATGCTCATTCAGTAAAGGCACAGCTAAACAGTTTTTTTAGTCTTGATTTAAATGTGCCCAATGTTGGAGCACATCTGATCATTTCTGGAAGCTGATTCCAGCAGCTGGGGGTGTAATAGCTGAAAGCCGATTCACCCTGCTTTGACTGAACTCTTGGAATATCTCATTTATTTGATCTTAATGATCAGAGTGATCTGTTAGGTTTGTATTCAGTGAGCATATCTATAATGTTTTGAGGTCCTTGGCCATTTAGTGATTTATGGACAAGTAATAATACTGTCAAATCTATTCTGAATGTAACTGGGAGCCAGTGTAAAGACCTGAGGACAGGTGTGATGTGCTCTGATTTTCTGGTTCTGGTCAGAATCCTGGCAGCAGTGTTCGGTATGAGCTGCAATTGTCTTTTTGGGAAGGCTAGTGAGGAGTCCATTACAGTAATCCACCCTGCTGCTGATAAAAGCATGAACAAGTTTCTCTAAAGCCTTAATGGAAACAAAGCATCTACGTCTTGCAATGTTTTTGAGATGATAGTATGCTGATTTACTTACTGCTTTGACATGACTATTGAAATTCAGATCTGACTTCAGAGTCACACCAGGACCTTATTTTTTGTTGTTTGACCCTTAGAGCCAAGTTACCTTGAGCTCCTCAACCTCATCTCTGTTCCTAAATGCAATGACTTCAGTTTTCTCTTTGTTTAACTGAAGAAAGTTTTGGCACATCTGGCTGTTAATTTCATCAGTGCATTGGCAGAGGGTGTCATTGAATATGTTTACATGGACACCAATAATCCAATTTTAATATGATTAAGACAATACTCTGGTTAGAAGTCTACCATGTAAACAGTGATTTTTGATTAATTTAATCAGATTAAGGTCATAATCGAACTAAACAAAAAACCAAATTAAGATGCCAATTTTTGTTGCATTATTAAAGTGCAGCACAGACATGTAAACACCTTAATCAAACTATTACCATCATGTAGGACTTTTCACTGCGTTTTGTGACAGGATAGTCCACACACACGACTGTTTGACACTATTCTTTGCACCTAGCAAATCACTGAAGACCACAGACACATACACCGCAAAATGCGGAGTTTTTTTTCTCCCATTCAGTGTGCGGTATGAAATTCCATTAAAACAACACTCTTCCAACAGTTCATAAATGCATCCAATATCTCATTTGTCATGGGGGACATGCATAAAATGTTCCTGAATAAAAGTGAAAGTGCCAAACTGCAGTTAAAGTCGAGAAATTAAAAATGAAACACCTGAATTTACATGAAACTCCAGAGGAAACGTGGATAGCGCGGTAATGCAATGACATTTGTCAAATTATGTGCTAAAACATGTAAAACAGGATCATGAAAGGAACATTCAAAAAGAAACTCATGTAAACACCTTAATCATATTATTGTCTTATTCAGATTAAGACATATGATTCGAATGATCAGGCAATAAGGCCAGGGTGCAAATTCCAGGGGGGATTGGGGATCCCAAAGGACGTCAAAACAAGATGTATGGAGGGTCCCTTTAAATCTGAGAAAAAGTTCACTCTGATCTGTATTTTAAATAATAATATTAATAATTAAAATACTAGATACTATCCATTTGACCACCCCTATAACGATTCATACCATTGTAAATGCATAATCGCGCCAATCAGTCTATGCGAGAAAAAAGTCATTTAGTCTGAAACTGGCAGATTTAGAGCACCGTATGAGTTCACAAGACTGATTTCTCATGAAATATGTGTTTGTTTCTACATAAAGCCTAAAAGTAAAGTCAAAAGTTTGTATAGTTTGTAAGCCAAAAATAGCTAATTAAGTTAGAATACACTAAATAGCCTATCCCACTAAACACTGAAAACTTAAATATATTTTATTAATAAATTAGATATAATTTAAATACATAAATTTGATTCACTGAAGCATGTATTACAAACTAACATTATGTAAAAAGTTGACCCCCAAATCGTCAATGTATAATTCGCACACTGAATAAGGCTAAGTACACTGTAAAAAATTTCCAGGTTTTCACAACAAATTACTGTAATTTTTCACAGTAAATTACATTAATATCGCTTCACAGTATTTAACTGTGAAAATTCACAGTAATATGTTGTATTCATAATTTTATTGTGAAATTAAGGCAGGTAGCATGATTACAGCAAATTACTGTGAAAAGGGCTATATCTTTTGCATGTTAGTTATAGAAATTCAAACTTTTTTATTTAATTCAACATAGAAATTAACTTTTATGCTAGTATTGGCACTTTTTGGATATTTAGAAATAACAGAATGTTATTGCAGACCCAAAAACGATTTGGCTACCAACATCTTTTTGGTTGTACTGCACCTTTATGTAATTTTATAAGGTTAACATGGAAATATGAAATAATATTTAATGAACATAACTTTGTGCTTAGCCAAAACATAATAAACTGGAATAAAAAGTAATTAATTCATGAAACCAGCTGTTAAACAGCCAAAATTATTTCAATGTCAGGGTAAATGCCTGCTTTAGACGGATTCTTGAGTATTGGGCACCTGTCATCGCCTGGAGGTCACTAATCTCAGAATTACTTTTTATTATTTTTTTTAAACACAGATTAGAGTTTTAAACAACTATATTCTCGCATGAAAAACGGTTAAAACTTCATTTCCTGACGCATATAGAGCCATCGAAGACGGGGCGAATGTCACAATGTCTAGCCTGAAGACAGGCGCCTCTCGGCGGATACATGATCAATGAGCGCGGTCACCGCCTGGAGGTCATAGATCTCCGCTATCGACAAAACACACTTAAAATTACACACATTCTTTATAAACAAACCACATATTTGAGTTTTAAAGTACTACATTCTCGCATGAAAAACTGTTAAAACTTGATTTCATGGCATATTAAACGCAATATTTATAATATTATGCGAGTTTTCTCATCAGCCATTGCAACTTGCTCAGCTTGGTGCGAAATGAATCCTGGGAGAAAAAAATAATAATTCTCAAAACTCTCCAAACTAACTTTTTTTCTTATTGTTAAAGTCAGATATATGTAATATTTTGAATGGCAAAGCAAAAAAATAACTTACTATACTGTAATCAATATCCCTTTTTGCACTGCTTCGGTTCAGTGCTCGCGTGACATTGAATCAGATTCAGATATTTTATCAGACGTGTTCATAAGCTTATACTCATCAGCATGCAGTTAGTGTACAACTAGTGTATATATTGCGTGTAACCGAGCAGTATGATGAAATATTAGTGAATTATATGTTTGCGTCTTACAATATAATACAAAAAGGAATCGGTTTCAGGCGAGTTCGATTTTTTACTGTTTACCTAAAGGAGCCGATTCATAGAACCGACTCGACTCGACCGCAAACAAGCTCCGTCACTACAGGCAACGCCTCGCCTGCCTGCATTTGGTTTGTACTGTACCTGCTTGTCGTCTTTTCATCCAACGGATTCATCCTCGGTAAGTGTTAAAATGTGACTTTTGTTCGTTAAATGATTGTTTTGTATGTATTTCTGTATAGTGCATGTCATTTAACAGAATTAACCAAGTAACTTTAGTTGTAGGTCCCACGCTATTAGTAAACGGTTTGAGCGCGCCAATTTTTAAACAAGAAATTAACCGACGCCAGACGGCGAATGTAGTGTTTGTGAGGTATTAGAGAGCATAACGTTTGTTCCTGAAAAAAGAAAGGTAATTTTCTTTAATTAACTTCGTGTTAACTGCATTCTCTATTTCAGTACAAGACTGAAGTAAAGGTGAAGTGACTATACAGTTAAGGTAAGCTCTGGTAAGGTAACTTTAAGGTTATTCATTTTGACCTTCATTATGGCTAACGTTAATTTTGTTCACAAGTTAATTAATTAAACTAAACTCATTATGAAACAAGTCTGAACTGTTTTATTAAATGGAGCTGATAATACAATTCAGTTGAATGATTTTAAACTTACTCAGAGTACATGTTTATTGTCTATTTCTCACTGGTAATGTTAATGCATTACTAACATTTACTAATGAGAACTTACTGTGTATGTGTCACTAACTACATTTAATTTTTTGGGGTTCAGGTGTACCTGATAGTTACTGCTGAAGTGTGAGGTGAGTGTACATGCTGAGTACACAAATATAACCTAAAGTCATTACCACAATCTAAACCTATATACATACATGTATACATACATACACATGTGTGTGTGTATGTTCTGTTGAGTCTTATTCTACTCTTATATTCATATTTTTTTGCTGCCACAGCCACTGATGTTGAAAAACTGATGCTACCAATCACCCCTCACTTGATTATTCAAGGTAATGTTGATGCCTTCCTCATTTTTATCAGATTTTTAAATGTCAAGTTGTTCACAGATTTGTTGTGAGCAGTTTCATGTACAAACTCTTTTACTTCTTCCAGAAGTTCCTCCAGTACTTCCAGTAGTAGTAAATATTAGACTAAGATTTTTTAAACTATAGTCTTTGTTTTTATTAGCAATTTTACTGGGCATGTGTGTTTGTTTGCTTGGTTTTCAATGCAGGCGGTGCATAGAACATCTACTTTATTTCTACAAACAAATTTAATAATTCACAAACACCTCTAATTTAGTCTTTCTTTCCCCAGCAATAGAACATCAAACAAACAGTCTTATTCCTTGGAGGGTCGAGTGGTCATGGGACCTCACCTGGATTTCACAACTGGCTTTGGATCTGGTCTGAAATTGAAGTATCCTGAAGATCCCTTTTGCACTCTGGAATTTCAGGTAATGTCTACATTTAATATTGTACCTGAGGGCTTGTTTTGGGGGGTTAAACAAGGAATGTATAGGAGCACAAGTCATGACTCCCCTTGTGCCCTTGTTATAAAGGGGTGTGTTGCAGACTCAATTTGTGTGTCTGTGCTGGAGACCAGAGAGGACGCTGTCTTTAAAAGGAAGGAGCTCTTATACCAAATGTGAAGTTACCTATTCAGGTGAGTGGATTACATACAAGTCATTGCAGATGCATAAATAGTGGGGAATTTTCACTGGGCAGCTCAAATTAAGCGAAACGCAAAACATGTGGAAAAAATATTTGAAATATTTGCAAAAATTGTATTCACTTCAATCAAGTTTTTTTGCAATTATTTTTCCAAATATTCAACTCATGAAAAATTAGCTTGATGCAAGGAACATCCTGCTAGTATTCAAGAGCAAGTGCTGTGATGCCCATGTTCACTTTGCAATAAGTGTGAACCCAGCATTAGATTATACTCTGTAAACGGAAGATGTAAACCATATCAACTGTTTTGAAATGCTCTGCCTGAGTATATCAAAACCACTATTTGTTGTTGGACTATTTGATTGTGTGTTTGTGATGGAAATGTTTTTTTTTTTTTTTAGATGTTTTTGTTTAAATGGTTGCAGTTTGACTGAGCTAGAGTATTGTGATCATGTTCAAACTGAGCTAACAGTAAAATTGCTCTGTAGTGCAGCAGTAGTGTCCCACTGAAGGTGGTGATTTGGAACAGACAACCTCATTTGTTGATTGAAGCTAACAGTATATCTGCCCTTTTGCTTATAGGTGCTGTTTGGGCATCATTCTGGAGACGGACGAAGTCAAAGAAGCAGAGAAGACATATCAACCAGCAAGTGTGTACAACTAGTAGGTAGTGCTGTCGCCTCACAGCAAGGAGGTTGCTGGTTCGAGCCTCGGCTGGGTCAGTTGGCGTTTCTGTGTGGAGTTTGCATGTTCTCCCTGCGTTCGCGTGGGTTTTCTCCGGGTGCTCCGGTTTCCCCCAGTCCAAAGACATCCGGTACAGGTGAATTGGGTAAGCTAAATTGTCTGTAGTGTATGAGAGTGAATGTGTGTATGGATGTTTCCCAGTGATGGGTTGCGGCTGGAAGGGCATCTGCTGTGTAAAACATATGCTGGATAAGTTGGCGGTTCATTCTGCTGTGGCGACCCCAGATTAATAAAGGGACTAAGCCAAAAAGAAAATGAATGAATGAATGATTGACCTTGGAATAGATGACTGCCAAATTTTGCAAGCAGTTTTGACTCTCTCTCTCTCTCTATACTGTATATATATATATATAGAGAGAGAGAGAGAGAGAGAGAAAGAGCAAGAGCGCACTCTCTCACAGCTTTTTATTTGTATGTTACGTATGATGTCAGAAGATTTTTTATTAATATGTTCTTATAGTATTTTGTGGTTAAATGGAGAGAGGCTTCACCTTTTGAAAATTTTCTGAAATGTTTACACAGATGTCATTAAACTGTTAAATAAATGTGTAAAATGTATGTGTGTTTGTTTTTATTTTTATTTTAGAGTCTTCTTAGATCACCCAAAAATGAAGATTCTGTCATCATTTACACATTCCCAGGTTGTTTCAATCCTGTATAATATTTTTGTTTTGTTGGACACAAAGGGAGATAAATTATATTTTTATTTCTATGTGTTCAACAAAAAAAAATCATATTTAACAGAATTGGAACAACCTGAGGGTAAGTAAATCATGACAGAATTTTCATTTTTGGTTGACCTAAATTTGCCTTGAAATATATAAATGTAATTTCACAATAATTTAATGTGACAAAATCATAGTAAATTACTGTGAACTACCTCACAATAATTTACTGTGAATTTACACACAGTAAATTACTGTGAAAGTAATGCAATTATTAGCCAGTAATTTACTGTGAATTTACACACAGTAAATTACTGTGAAAGTAATGCAATTATTAGCCAGTAATTTACTGTGAATTTACACACAGTAAATTACTGTGAAAGTAATGCAATTATTAGCCAGTAATTTACTGTGAATTTAAGGTCAAATTTTTTACAGTGTAGGTCTGATCAGCATAGCTGTGGTAGGAGATTTGGTTCTTTGCTATTTTTTTTCGATAGTCTACAGAACAAACGATCGTTGTACGATAACTTGCCTAATTACCCTAACCTGCCTAGTTAACCTAATAAATCTAGTTATGCCTT
Organism: Danio kyathit; assembly: GCA_903798195.1. NCBI lineage: Eukaryota > Metazoa > Chordata > Actinopteri > Cypriniformes > Danionidae > Danio > Danio kyathit. Next base: position 271,900 of record CAIGQS010000067.1, read on the forward strand.
TAAATGTCACTTTAAGCTGTATAGAAGTGTCTTAAAAATATCTAGTCAAATATTATTTACTGTCATCATGCTAAAGATAAAATAAATCAGTTATTAGAGATGAGTTATTAAAACTATTATGTTTAGAAATGTGTTGAAAAACTCTTCTTTCCTTTAAACAGAAATTGTGAAAAAAAAATAAACAAGGGGGCTAATAATTCAGCGGGTTTAATCATTCTGACTTTGTATGTTGAGCAAAAAAGATTTATGACTTTAGAATAAGGCCTTTGTAATTGAAAATTGATAAAGTACAACGAAAGAAACAGTTAAACGTTTTTTTTTTTTTTTTTGCATTAGACTGAATAAACACATGAAAAGGCAAAACACCCGAAATGCCATAATTGGCACGTGTGTGAAACTTTCTTTATTTTTTGAATTTTTTATTTTAATGAATTCATTTTTATCCGTGATGTGTTTTTAGGACAAGTGAAACTGTTCGATTAATATTAATATTTTATCAGGGAAAATCCCTTCGCCGCTGAGCTACACCTTTTACACCTCCTGACTGCAGTGTGTGTGTGTGTGTGTGTGTGTGTGTGTGTGTGTGTGTGTGTGTGTGTGTGTGTGTGTGTGTGTGTGTGTGTGTGTGTGTGTGTGTGTGTGTGTGTGCGTTTCTGTCTGTTGCTTTGGGTGGGTTTTTGCGTCAGTGCTGCATAGTGACGTATCAAATTCTAATCCTGTGATCAAGATTCACATCATGTTTTGGAGCTTGAAGGGGAAATCTTGCGGGCGCGGAGGAAACTCTTATTTGTGATAGAGGAAGGGGAAGCCATTACAGCTGCTGAAGGAATTCTGCAGATCAGATATCTTGCCCGTCTGATGCTGTAACAGATACATCTGGTAGCTGTTTTAATGTATTAGTTTTAATATATCCTACAGCATTAGCAAGAACGATAATGCAACCTGAGATCATTAATGATCCTGTTTCTTTTCACTGCATTCTGCACAGCGCATACTTACTGCATTTTTCTTTATATATGTAATATAGCCAGGGTTTGGCAAAAATACATTGAAATGTATTTTAAAATAAAATACCAAATACCTCAGTTTTACATGTATCAAAATAAACTACAAAATACAGCAGCCACAACAAGTATTAAAATAAACTACTAAATTCTGTATTTTGAAAATACTACAAAATACTTCTACAAGGGAGCATGACATTCGCAAACCTTCCATCAATAGGCATATTCGGTCAATCCCTTCACCATTAAACTGTTTTGGGGAAGTAAACAATGTTTAACAGCAGTAGACTGGAGTATTATTATATATTTGTGTCTAATACTGTATTGTGCCACTGACATCTTTAAAGACATCTTTCATTAACTATACAGTGAACTTGCATATCAGCCACTGTCATTTGAAATGACCACTGTAGGACTTATTTTAATGTTGTTAATGTCTTATTTTCTTGGCATCTACATCAGAAATGAATCTAAAACTACTATTATATTGCAGTTTACTCATTCTCCCAAGAGTTTTTCAGTTTTTCTTTAACTGGAAGAGTTTCAGTTTACCCCCTTAGTAAACACTAGTACACCATCTTTAGGTGTTTTTCTAAACTTCCTCTAAATTACCGCCTGCAGCACTGAGACTGAGAATGATTATGTGCTGTAGGCTCCATATTCCTGTTTTTGGACTGATATCTTATTCCATCTCAATTCTTAAGGAAAGATACTGATGCATTGTACACTATACTGCCATTAAATATTACTGGTCTGCAGTATATTATTTTCAATGATTGTGGACTTGCTCCCAAATCCAGCCCTGCCATTTATCTGTTATTTTCTTTATGTTGCATAATTTCCCTTCATTGAACACCTTCTTCAATATTAATATATTTTCTGTTCTGATCACAAGCCTAGGCAAATAACTGAGAAAACGCCAATAAAAGGCTGCATTTTACGATGTCATCATGTAGACTTCTTACAAAGTATTTTACAGTATTTTAAAAATACAATACACTAAAGTATTTTGATAAAAAATTAAACCCATTTTTATAAACCCTATCAAATACAAATTACAAAATACAATTTTGTATTTGAAATACGTCTTTGAAATACTTGTATCATACACTCTCAGAAATAACACGAGCTGTCACTGGGGTGGTATCTTTACAAAAGGTACAAATTTGTACCTAAAAGTTCCATATTAACACCTCAAGGGTACATATTAGTACCTAAAAAGTACAAAAGTGTTCCTCTTAAAATTTGTAGGTACTAATATCTACTTTTGAGGTACCAATATGGACCCTTCAAGTACAAATGTGCTCCTTTTGAAAAGGTACCACCCCAGTGACAGCTTGCGTACCTTTATTTCTGAGAGTGTAAATACTGCCCATCCCTGATTATAGCGATTATCAACAAACAGTATTAAAAAGTAATACAATTTTGCCTAACATAAACACAAAAATGTAGTTTTAAATGCTACAGTAAAACCAAATTTAGTCATCTCATTGTTGAAAAGTACAGTCTTTTAGCAATAAACAAGCATTCAAAATATATATTGGTATAGAAAGCAGTTGCTTTAAATGTAAGTAATATTTATAATATTAATTAATAAAACAGATTTAATGGAGGATGGGAGACTGCTGAGCATCAAAGTCTTCTTTCAGAAATATAAAAGAGCCCTAGTCATTCCAAAAATCTTTGTCTGGTAGTCCACAAACAGTGCAAATGAGCATCAATGCTGCTTAAATATGAAATTTCATCAACCACTGTGTGCATCTCTAAACATACCTCACAGTGTTTCTCTTCGCCATCCTCTGAACGACAGCATGAGTGACAAAGAGGAGAGAGAGGGAGACTCAGGGGAGAAAACTGACCTTTAAACAGAGCTGGAGACCAGTCCGCAATGACACACGTGTCCCACAAAGCCACAACACACATCTAGAAGAGACTGCGCATAGCAATTGTGCAGTATATTGTGTATAATGGCATTGATGGCCGCATGAAGACCTTTTGCTATCCATAGAATCTTTGCAATGTACAGAAGATCTTTCAAAGTCAAAAGCGTTCATTGGATCATTAAAAACAAATGATTGTTCAAACAATTCTTTAGAGGACTCCGTTTGCTTCCTCTGTCTGCTTGTTAAACGTTGTGATGCATTGAATAAAGTTTATAGGTCCAAATTACTCATTTGAACTGAAAACAAAACTCTCTTTATAGTTGTTTATGACCAATGTTTAGACACATCACACATTAAAGTGAATCTTTTAACATGGTGTAACTGGACATGATGCACCCCAGGCATTCTTTTAACAATTTCTAAAAGATGAATCCCTGACCATCTGCTATTAGGTATATATATGAACATTATATAAATCATTATTTTCAATAGTTTTACAGCACACTGACTCTTTATTAGTACCATTTAATGGCATTTTATGAAGCGTTTGGACCCAAAAACTCTTAACAGCAGATGGAAAATGAGTAAACATGAGCTTATACAGTGCACAGCATAAATGAGTTTTCAAAGAAGAAGGAGTTTTGGTCGCTGGTTCGAGCCTCAGCTGGGTCAGTTGGCATTTCTGTGTAGAGTTTACATGTTCTCCCCGTATTCGCGTCCGGTTTCCCCCACAAGTCCAAAGACATGTGGTATAGGTGAATTGGGTAGGCTAAATTGCCGTAGTGTATGTGTGTGTGTGTGTGTGTGTATGGATGTTTCCCAGTGATGGGTTGCAGCTGGAAGGGCATCCACTGCGTAAAACATACGCTGGATAAGATGGTGGTTCATTCCGCTGTGTGGACCCCAGATTAATAAAGGGACTAAGCTGAATAGAAAATGAATGAATGAATGAATTAATTAATTTCTCAGTGAATATAGACAATTTATTGTGGTGCATTTAATTAAAATAGATTTATTAAACAGTTATGTTCATTAAAACAAGAGTGGTCCTTAAGGAAAGTTAATGTATTTAAATACTAATGAGGTGTTGCAAAATGTTTGTCATCTACAAAAGCTCCAAAAAAAAAAAAAAGAAATGATTCTCTATGATAGAGTTTTCCTCTTTATTAAAATTTTATTGATTATTTCCCCCTAACATATTATTTGTTAGGGGGAATATATTATATAGCTGTACTATATTTTGGACCATAACCTTTTAGTTATTTTGTTATATTAGTTCCAGTTTTGAGGCGACGCAGCGGATCAGTAGGTAGCGCTGTCGCTTCACAGCAAGAAGGTCGCTGGTTCGAGCCTCGGCTGGGTCAGTTGGCGTTTCTGTGTGGAGTTTGCATGTTCTCCCTGTGTTTGCGTGGGTTTCCTCTGGGTGCTCCGGTTTCCCGCACAGTCCAAAGACCCATGGTACAGGTGAATTGCGTAGGCTATATTGTCCGTAGTGTGCAAAAGGCCATTGAGTAATGTTGAGTTTCAGAGACTTTTATTCTGAAATCGCGGCACATACCGAAACCGGAATAGGCGCTACTGAATACAGGGAGAACTGTTGTAGCATCAGCCATTGCCGAGCTCGGCTCATTGTCTAAAGTGGCGCTGGAAACGTGCATTACTGCTATACTGAGTGTCTGACTGGATGTAATTGTGCTTCTGTGCGTGTTATGAGAGTGAGTACAGTTCCGGTTATAACATTTATTTAGAAGTTATGCTCATTATTCTCAGTTATCACAGAGATACCTGATATGTCATTATGCTAATTAGTATGCGTTAGCATCGCGATCGCATTCACTGTTCGTGCAGCTGAAGTGATTCATATGCATAATGTTTTGTAAGGAAATGTGGATGTTAGTTTGTGAATACATCTAATCATGTTCATTTTGTGAGGGAAGAGCCTAAAATGTATATGTTAATGCTGTCATTTGTAAGATTGTTAATGTAATGATGTATATTACTGATTGCTGATACTGGAGTGTTATTATTTGTCTGTTACAGAGAAACCACAACTTTTATAAGCACAACTCATCTGCTACACGCTCATCTAAGCAGGACATCACAAAATTAACAGCTAAGCAAGTGCAATCTATATTGTGAGGAAAGGGATCTTAGGTTTGTCTATGGCCAAGTGACACGCTCATAGCACTCTGAAGGCTTTTTGGACCACTGTCTTTACACACGTACTGCAAACCAATCTCAAGGCTGGGCCTAAACGTCATGTCTGTATGCTACTGGTAATAGTGCACTATAATTCCTCCTCCTCCGAACCTGTGCACTGGAAACGATTGGATATATCTGTGTACATCTGCTAATATTGACAGTTGGCTCTTCTCTCTCATGTTCATACTTACTTGCCACAATAAATGTGTTTGATTTCATCCCTCCCTCTGTCGTGTTCTAACAGACACACCTGGTTCACTGCTATACATAATCGAGCTAGCCTCTGCTATCAGGTAGCCTTCGCTACAATTTTGGTCCTTCGAGCCGGAGCAGCAGCTGTGCTGGGAGTATGGAACAGAGTGGTGAAGGATTCTGGGCCCCACATACTCGTCCCAAAAGGCAAATAAGACAGCCATCATATTTGAGAGACTATGAAGTCGGTGCAGTGCGAACAAAGGTGCGTGAGCCCATACATAACAGTCCAGCGCAACACGCATATAGAGAGGAGAAGTGGAGCCCACAGCCTCATGTTAGGTGGAGTAGCGCACCTAATGAGCATGACGATTACTCCTTTCACCCGAATGAGAGCCTTGAAGCTATGAGCCTAGGATGGCCATGCACCCCAATGCCCTATACTGAAGAGGCTATTGGACAAAGTGTGTCACATAGAGAGAGCATGCCAAGACAAAGGGCTGATGAGAGTTTACAGTATAGTTATTCATCACTTCCTGATACTAGAAGGGTAGGAAACCCAGAGAAATCCTCAGACAGGGTGCACACAGTAGCACAGCAGGAACGAGTCACAGAACACTGGCCAGTGCCGCCACCTCCATTATCTGATGATTTCGTTTTACCAAGAGAAGAGGAATGTGATGATAGACTGCCACCACCACCATGGCCCTCCTCACAATATCCACCAGCATCCATAGTAGGGGAGGAGTTAAGAGTAGTCACTGTTATAGATAGGATGATGGGTGAGTTGCAGCTCATGCGGGACAACGCAACATCTAGTATTACAGCACATTCACGTTTGCACTCCACACCACATGAATCAAACCGCCCTTTACCTAGCCGACGTCATGAACAACATGGTGCACAGTCCTGGTTACAGCAGCCAGAAACTTACCCATCCATCATTCATTCACAACGTCAAACTACTCATGCTGAGGTACCTGCATCTCACTATCATCTCAGGCCCCACCAAAACCGTCCAAACCCTTACCAAGATAGACAGTTTACGCCAGTAATAACCCCTTTAAGTGGAGGAGAGTACAAAGGGCCAACACCTAAAATACCTCTCTTTGTTCATAAAGATCCAATGGAGTTCTCTAGGCTGAAATTAGCCTTAACAAACTTGTTGCCCGCTGATGCCACAGAGCTCTTTAAATATCAGGTTCTTGTGGACCATTTAAGACTCGAGGAAGCTTGTCTCATTGCTGACTCTTATATAAACTCCCCCATGCCTTATTCAGACACTATGGCGGCCCTAAATGAGAAATTTGGTCAACCGCATCATGTAGCCTTGAAAAGGATTGCAGCAGTAATGGATTCACCTGAGGTCCGAAGGGGAGACACAGTCAGCTTTGAGCGGTTTTCCCTGCACGTTCAGTCACTCGTGGGCATGCTACAGACTCTGGGCCCCGATGGTGAAGTGGAGCTGAGATGTGGCTCACATGTCGCCAGACTCCTCACCAAGCTTCCTGTAGAGATGAGAGCAAACTTTCGGCGTCAGATGTTCAATCGTCATGGGCATACACACACACTACTTGATCTGGCAGAATGGCTGAGATATGAGTCGTGGTGCCAGGGCTATGACAACCCCACAGAGGTTCGCTTCCAAAGGCCACCTAGCTACCGGGTTGAAAAACGCCACAGTAAGCCAGCAGCCACTGTGCTACATGGAGCAGAGAGCTATATGCCGACCCAAGCAATCAGACCTGAAAGTCAGAGCTTGTGTGTGGAAAAGGGAAAATTCAAGGTGAAACCCTACTGCCCATATTGTGACTGTACTGAGCACTTTTTAAATAAGTGTCCCAAGATTCAGAATCTCACTAATGAGGAAGTTAGAGAGTGGATAAGAGCTAAGAAAAGATGTTGGAGATGTGGGAGATCACATCAGGCTGCCCAGTGTGACCTTAAGAGGCTCTGCAGTGTATGTCAAGGCAAGCATCTGAAAGTTCTGCATGATGTCAATGCATTTCCCAAGGATGAGCATCCGAAGGCAGAGAGCTGTCTTGTTAGCACTAGTACAGAAGTGCTTTATCTTGACAGGCCCACAACGACCTCTCGAGTTCTGCTGAAAGTCGTCAGAGTTCTCTTGCATAATAAAGACAAGACACTCGACACGTACGCTATTCTAGATGATGGGTCAGAGCGTACAATGCTCCTCACAGAGGCTGCCGAGAAGCTTGGCCTACACAGGAAGCCTGAAGACATCGCTCTCCGTACCATACGGCAAGAGGTCCAAACACTTAAGGGATCCTCTGTCTCATTCAGTATCTCATCTCCCATCAATCCCAGGAAAACGTTCCGGATAGTGAAAGCATTCACTTCACCACGCCTTGATCTAGCCGACCACTCATACCCCATCATGAGTCTGAAAAGAAAATATAAGCACTTGGCAAACATCCCCCTTCATCCGTTCAGCCGTGTTAAGCCACTTGTTCTAATCGGAGCTGATTACCCCCACCTACTCACTCCAATTGAACCAGTAAGACTGGGCCCTTCAGGAGGACCAGCAGCTATTCATACCAGACTTGGATGGACACTCCAAGGACCCACACCCTTTGCTCATTGGGTGTCAGACACCAGTCTGTGTCTTCTCACAAGCGTCTCACCTGAGACAACAGAGCTGATGCGGAATGTGGAGAAGCTATGGAGGATGGACACTCTACCATGTCAGAGTGATAAACAGGCAATGCGATCAAGGCAGGATAAGGAAGCAGTGGAGCTCCTAGAGGCTGAGACAAGACGAGTCAACGTTGCAGGCATTCTCAGGTATGCCACACCCCTACTTCGGAAACGAGACATACCCCCTCTCAAAACTAGCAAAGAAGCAGTCCTCCCAAGCCTCAGGAGTACAGAGAGGAGGTTGAGCAGGGACCCCCAACGAGCTGATGAATATGGAGCAGCTATTCGCAAGCTGGTAGAAACTGGAGCAGTCAAGAGGATTGACCCAGGTGAAGCCTCCAGCACTGAAGAGTCATGGTATATACCCCACCACTTGGTGAGTCACAACGGAAAGAACCGTTTGGTCTTCAATTGTTCTTATCAACACCAAGGTCGAAATCTAAATGACACTCTCCTTCCTGGACCAACTCTGGGAGCCTCCCTTCTGGGTGTCTTACTGAGATTCAGGCAACATGCAGTAGCAGTCAGTGGAGACATCAAGAGCATGTTCCATCAGGTTCAGCTCTTACCAAAGGATCGGCCCCTCCTCAGGTTCATTTGGCGAGACATGAAGCGGATGGAACCACCTGATATCTATGAATGGCAGGTCTTACCATTTGGAGCTGCATGCTCACCTTGCTGCGCCACCTTTGCCCTCCAACTGCATGCGAGGAATCACAGCAAGGAAGGAGATGGAGTCAGGCATTCAGTTGAACAATGCTTTTATGTGGATAACTGCCTTCAAAGTGTGGATACTGCAGATGAGGCCAGGAAACTAGTGGATCAGATCAGGGAAGTTCTTGCATCTGGAGGGTTTGAGATCCGGCAATGGGCCTGCAACTTACCTGACGTCATCAAGCACCTGCCCGCTGAAGCGAGGTCTGACAGCATGGAGCGATGGCTCTCCCAAGACGAGCCTGATCTGCTGGAACATGCCCTTGGACTCAGCTGGCATTGGGAGACCGATACTTTAAGATACAGAAGCCGACCTCTGGAGTATGGAGCATTGACTCTGAGAAATATCTACAAGGTGTTAGCACGACAATACGACCCCCTGGGATTCATTTTGCCCTATACAACACGCGCAAAGCTGATAGTGCAGCGCATGTGGGACAAACCGAGGGACTGGGATGACCCACATATCCCTCAAGAACTGCAGGAGGCATGGAAAGAATGGGAGTCAGAGCTACACTTGTTGCCTCACATTTCATTACCTCGACCTTATGCCTCAACCCCTATCAGTCAGAGAGTGGCCTCCAGGCAGATTCACGTATTTAGTGATGCCTCCGAACGGGCCTACGGAGCTGTCTCTTATCTCAGAACTGAAGACACCCAGGGACAGGTGTCCTTGGCATTCCTGGCGGCCAGATCCAGGGTGGCACCCCGTCGTCAGCATTCCATACCCCGACTAGAGCTTTGCGGTGCTCTGACAGCTGCCCAACTAGCAAAGACAATTGAACGAGAACTAACAGTGGACATAGATCAGACAATCCTATGGAGTGACTCTACAACAGTGCTAACTTGGTTGAAGTCAGAGTCATGTCGCTACAAAGTCTTTGTGGGCACTCGTGTCGCTGAAATACAAGAGCTCACAGGAGGGAGCTCCTGGCGTTATATTGACTCGTTACAGAACCCAGCGGACGATGTTACACGTGGAAAGACCTTAGCAGAGTTAGCAGGACATAACCGGTGGAGTCAAGGGCCACCCTTCCTCCTTAAGAAGTCTGAAGAATGGCCATCATTACCAGAAAAGCAACTTGATTTGGATACCACTGAGTTCAGGAAGCTTACTTCATGTGGAATGATCGCAAGAGCTGAGAGACAAGAAACTCTGCGGGGGCAGTCTTTTGTATCTTGGAAGGAAATGGTTGAGGCCACCACCCAGGAGCTGCATGGGGCGGCAGATGGACCCCCAAATGCAGCAGATTACAGAAAGGCAGAGATGATGATCTTCCAGAAGATTCAGTCAGAGTGCTTCCCAGAGGAATTGTGTCGCCTTCGCACTGGAAAGGAAGTGCTTCAAAGCAGTCGTTTATTGACCCTGTCACCAGAACTTGATCCAGATGAGGGAATCATACGAGTTGGAGGGAGGCTTAGACGGGCCGAATGGTTGGATCCTGCCCTGAAGCATCCTATAGTCTTGGATCCTGCACATACTGCCACAAAGCTTCTGATACAGGACTATGATGCTCGTCTTTGCCATCCAGGCCCTGAGCGAGTGTTCGCAGAGATGCGCCGCAATCTTTGGATCATTCGAGGAAGGGAGGCAGTTCGAAAGGTGCAACAGCAGTGTCAAGAATGCCGCAGGTGGAAGTCCAAGCCATTAGTGCCGAAGTTGGCAGACTTACCTTTAGCTCGCCTACGTCTACACAAGCCAGCATTCTACTCCACTGGGGTCGATTGCTTCGGACCCTTCCAAATTAAAATTGGACGGCGCTCAGAAAAGAGATGGGGAATCATATATAAATGTTTAACCACACGCGCAGTTCACCTGGATCTTCTACACAGTATGGATAGCGACTCTTTCCTTATGAGTCTTAGACGATTCATTGCACGTAGAGGGACTCCAGCTGAACTTCTTTCGGATCAGGGTACGAACTTTAAAGGAGGAGCAAAGGAGCTTCATGACTCCTTCAACAGCATGTCCTCAGACCTCCAACAGCTTCTAGCTAAACAGAAGATTGACTTTCGCTTTAATCCCCCCGCCGCTCCTCACTTCGGGGGTACTTGGGAGAGGGAGATCAAGTCAGTCAAGTCTGCTTTATATACCGTGATAGGTGTTCAATCAGTCTCAGAAGAGGTACTGTACACTGTTTTACTTGAGGTTGAAGCCATTTTGAACACAAAACCACTGGGCTACACTTCATCCAGTGTTGCTGACTTGGATGCTATAACCCCGAATGTTCTTCTGATGGGGCGGCTCGATGGGGCCCTACCTCCTATAGTGTACAGTAAAGATGAGGGCCTAAGCAAGCGGAGATGGCGGCACTGCCAAGTTCTGGCTGACCACTTTTGGTCCCGATTCATTAAGTATTACCTACCATCCTTACAGTGCCGACAGAAGTGGCATGGCACCCCAGCTGACCTCACAGTGGGTACAGTAGTCTTGATGATGGACCCCCAGTTCCCCAGAGCTTTCTGGCCAATTGGTAGAGTGATAAAAGTGCATCATAGCGCAGATGGTCACGTGAGATCGGCAGATGTTAAGGTCAAAGACAAGATCTACACCCGTCCGGCAGTCCGACTAATTATTCTCCCAGAAATCCCGGAATCTGAGGAGGATGAGAAATGCCCTCCGGTGACTTCCAATTAAAAAGAGAGCCTTTTACATGAGCAAATTGCACACAATTTGGGGGCGGCTGTGCAAAAGGCCATTGAGTAATGTTGAGTTTCAGAGACTTTTATTCTGAAATCGCGGCACATACCGAAACCGGAATAGGCGCTACTGAATACAGGGAGAACTGTTGTAGCATCAGCCATTGCCGAGCTCGGCTCATTGTCTAAAGTGGCGCTGGAAACGTGCATTACTGCTATACTGAGTGTCTGACTGGATGTAATTGTGCTTCTGTGCGTGTTATGAGAGTGAGTACAGTTCCGGTTATAACATTTATTTAGAAGTTATGCTCATTATTCTCAGTTATCACAGAGATACCTGATATGTCATTATGCTAATTAGTATGCGTTAGCATCGCGATCGCATTCACTGTTCGTGCAGCTGAAGTGATTCATATGCATAATGTTTTGTAAGGAAATGTGGATGTTAGTTTGTGAATACATCTAATCATGTTCATTTTGTGAGGGAAGAGCCTAAAATGTATATGTTAATGCTGTCATTTGTAAGATTGTTAATGTAATGATGTATATTACTGATTGCTGATACTGGAGTGTTATTATTTGTCTGTTACAGAGAAACCACAACTTTTATAAGCACAACTCATCTGCTACACGCTCATCTAAGCAGGACATCACAAAATTAACAGCTAAGCAAGTGCAATCTATATTGTGAGGAAAGGGATCTTAGGTTTGTCTATGGCCAAGTGACACGCTCATAGCACTCTGAAGGCTTTTTGGACCACTGTCTTTACACACGTACTGCAAACCAATCTCAAGGCTGGGCCTAAACGTCATGTCTGTATGCTACTGGTAATAGTGCACTATAATTCCTCCTCCTCCGAACCTGTGCACTGGAAACGATTGGATATATCTGTGTACATCTGCTAATATTGACAGTTGGCTCTTCTCTCTCATGTTCATACTTACTTGCCACAATAAATGTGTTTGATTTCATCCCTCCCTCTGTCGTGTTCTAACAGACACACCTGGTTCACTGCTATACATAATCGAGCTAGCCTCTGCTATCAGGTAGCCTTCGCTACACGTAGTGTATGAGAGTGAATGGGTGTGTGTGGATGTTTCCCAGAGATGGGCTGCGGCTGAAAGGGCATCCGCTGCGTAAAAACATGCTGGATAAGTTGGTGGTTCATTCCCCAGATTAATAAAGGGACTAAGCTGAAAAGAAAATGAATGTAACATAAAACATAAAACAATTAAGTTAAAAAAAACAAGACAAAAATTGTGTTGTTTCAGCTCATTTTAAATAAGTAATTTGAACAAGCAACACAAATCTTTTTGGGGCACTGTATATATGCTGGGCACTGTACAGTATATACACTCACCGGCCACTTTTTAGGTACACCTGCCCAACTGCTTATTAACACAAATTTCTAATCAGCCAATCACATGGCAGCAACTCAATGCATTTTAGCATGTAGACATGGTCAAGATGATCTGCTGCAGTTCAAACGGAGCATCAGAATGGGGAAGAAAGAGCATGGTTGTTAGTGCCAGACGGGCTGGTCTGAGCATTTCAGAAACTGCTGATCTGCTGGGATTTTCACTTACAAATATCTCAAGGGTTTACAGAGAATGGTCCGAAAAAGAGAAAACATCCAGTGAGCGGCAGTTCTGTGGGCGCAAATGCCTTGTTAATGCAAGAGGTCAGAGGAGAATGGCCAGACTGGTTTCAGCTGATAGAAAGTCAACAGTAACTCAAATAACCACTCGTTACAACCGAGGTATGCAGAAGAGCATCTCTGAATGCACAACACGTCGGAAATTGAGGCGGATGGGCTACAGCAGCAGAAATCCACACCGGTAGCGACTCCTGTCAACCAAGAACAGGAAACTGAGGCTACAATTTGCACAGGCTCACCAAAATTGGACAATTAAAGATTGGAAAAACGTTCCCTGGTCTGATGAGTCTCGATTTCTGCTGCGACATTCGGATAGGGTAGGGTCAGAATTTAGCATCAACAACATGGAATCCATCCTGCCTTGTATCAATAGTTTAGGCTGGTGGTGGGGGTGTAATGGAGTGGGGGATCTTTTCTGGGCACATTTTGGGCCCATTAGTACCAATTGACCTACCTGAGTATTGTTGCTGACCATGTCCATCCCTTTATGACCACAGTCTACCCATCTTCTGATGGCTACTTCCAGCAGGATAACGCTCCATATTATAAAGCGCGAATCATCTCAGACTGGTTTCTTGAACATGACAATGAGTTCACGGTACTCAAATGGCCTTCACAGTCACCAGATCTCAATCCAATAGAGCACCTTTAGGATGTGGTGGAAAAAGAGATTCACATCATAGATGTGCAGTAGGCAAATCTGCAGCAACTGCTTGATATCATGTCAATATGGACCAAAATCTCTGAGGAATATTTCCAGTACCATGTTAAATCTATGCCATGACGGATTAAGGCAGCTCTGAAGGCAAAAGAGGGTTCAACCTGGTACTAGTAAGGTGTACCTAATAAAGTGGCTGGTGAGTGTATGTTTGTATGTATGCTTTCAGGTTTGTGGAATTCCTTCATGTTTGGAACCACTGTAAAACTACAGATAATCAACTGTTTTAAAGCACACATTATGATTTATTTATTATTATAAAAGTTTTTGGTATAAAAGAAAAAGCTCAAATGAAAAGAATAGAGCGAGAATTAGCAATCAATTAGTGGAGTCACCCTTTGTGTGGTAGTAGGTATGAATGTGTGTGTGTGTGTGTGTGTGTGTGTGTGTGTGTGTGTGTGTGTGTGTGTGTGTGTGTGTGTGTGTGTGTCTGTGTGTGTCGGTGCTGCCAGACTGTGCTTTATTTACTCAGCTCTCACAAAACCCCCTTCACCAGATGGGAACCAACAGGGCGAGGGGGGAAAGAGAGAGGAAAAGAGGCAGAGAGAGAGAGGAAACAGAGGGCAAGAGAGGATTGGGAGGTGTGTTCCTCATACTCACAGCCACGAGGGCTTCTTTGTTCCCCATCAGACCCCTTTTGCAGCATGACGGGGCGACACAGGCTGCCTGTAAAATCTCATTAAAAGAGAGAGAGAGAGACAAGCCTCAAGAGGGCTTGAGATCCCATTAAGACGTCGCCATGTAGACTCCAGTCATACAGCGCTGTGGACTCCTGTCAACATGCATGAACTGAAACACCAGTGGAAGAGAAATATAGCCAGGTTTTAAATCGAGAATGAAACAAAACAGAACTTTTTTAAATGATCTCTTAGACAGCAGAACATTCTGAAAAACAACCAACAAAATGATCTAACCAACTACTATCTAATTATGTAACTAATGTAATCTAATTAAAACTGTATATTAATGAAGATATGTATGCAGAAGTAATCAAATTAATCAAATATTTATTACTAAAGTAATCAAATTAAGACCGAATATTAATGAAGATACACTCAAGAAATGATGGTTGCTGTTTTTTTAAATATTTATTTAAAAAGAGGCAAAACAACATATTTTTTAGAGTTTTTTTTAGGAACAACTTGATTGTTTAATGTTCAATCCAATTAAACTTGTCAAAACTAATAAGTTAACTTAATTCCGCAATGTTGCTCCAACGCAAATCGATTGTGTGAAAGCCAGCATTTTTTACAGTGTATGTGTGGATATGTTCTGTTATTTACTTTGATATTTACACAAATAATAATTATTCTACACCAGTATGGGTCAAAGATGAAAAAGGGTTTTTTAACCATCGAAACAATAAAAGTGTAATAAAGCTTTACATTTTTATTCACAAATAATAAAACGTGTCCTGTTTAGTTTTATTTATCATGAGGAAAATTTGTTTTTTATCATATATTTTTAACCTTGATTTGCAGAAGAAACAGATAAAATGTTAGTGAGTGTTAATACCGTATGCAAAAGTTTCTATAGCCAAAATTTTGTCAGCCATTATTAGAATTAGAATGTCACCAACATACTACTTTAATGTCATTTAAAATCTATACTTCGCCACAATTCCTTTAACCGGTAGGTTTTACTTAATTGTCCTTTTACCATTTCAAATATTAATTAAAATAGGTGTCGCGGTGGCGCAGTGGGTAGCACGATTGCCTCACAGCAAGAAGGTTACTGGTTCGAGCCTCGGCTGGGTCAGTTGGCATTTCTGTGTGGAGTTTGCATGTTCTCCCCGGGTGATCCAGTTTCCCAAGTTCAAAGACATGCGGTACAGGTGAATTGGGCAAGCTAAATTGTCTGTAGTGTATGTGTGTGAATAAGTGTGGATGGATGTTTCCCAGTCATGGTTTGCAGCTGGAAGGGCATCCGCTGTGTCAAACATATGCTGGATAAGTTGGTGGTTCATTCCGTAAAGAAAATGAATGAATTAATTAAAATGTAGTATGTCTTTAAACATTTCATACTGAAAGTTCAAGTCAGTTAGGCTGAATGATGGAACAAATCTTCAACATATTCTGAGAGTTTATTTGAACAAAATTGAATCCAATCTGCTTCCTATGTATGTCAACTATCTACATTTTATTTGATACAGAAACAAAAAGAACACTTTTTTTCTATTCAAATTCTAACGAAAATGTTTCAAGGGGACCCAAAAACGTAACGGACGCCGCTGTGCCATGACTATTGCCAAATTGCTCAGTGAAGTTGTAGGTGATCTTTGAAAGGTGAGTTTTTTGTTTGTTTATTTTAACATCCTGATTCCCTTTTAAATTTTATTAGTCTAATTAACCATAGCCTAAATAGCTGGGTCTGTCACGTTTTAGGGCCCCCTTGAAACATTTTCGTTGTGTCCCCTGCTATTTGAATTTGTTGTGTGAAAATGCAGCGTGTTCTTTAAAAATGTGTTTGTGTTGTGAGGATTTGCAGCACGTGTGTTGTGAACTAGACAAAGATCTTTTCTTAATTTGCTGGTGTTTTTTGTTATTGCATGTGTTTTCTTAAATTGCAGCACTTTAAGCTCTCCCGGCCACCGTACATTTTTGTACTTCTAGTTAATAGTTTATAGTAATTGTACCCCAAGTATTGTTGATTTTTCAAGGAACGGTTTTAGGTTTTGTTTTCCTGATACGTTTTTGGATAATGTCATTATTTGTCATAGTTGTCTGTTGCATACAGTTGAAGTCAACGGAAGCCCCCGTGTTTATTTTTTCCTCCGATTTCTGTTTCTGTTTAACGGAGAGAAGATGTTTTCAACACATTTCTAAACATAATAGTTTTAATAACTCATTTCTAATAACTGATTTATTTTATCTTTGCCATGATGACAGTAAATAATATTTGACTAGATATTTTTCAAGACAGCTTAAATTGACATTTAAAGGCTTAACTAGGTTAATTAGGTTATCAGGTTAGGGTAATTAGGCAAGTTATTGTATAACGATGGTTTGTTCTGTAGACTATCAAACAAATATAGCTTAAAGGGGCTAATAATTTTGACCTTAAAATGGTTTTTAAAATATTAAAATCTGCTTTTATTCTAGCCAAAATAAAACAAATAAGACTTTCTCCGGAAGAAAAAATATTATCAGACATACTGCGAAAATTTCCTTGCTCTGTTAAACATCATTTAGGAAATATAAAAAAAAAAAGAAAAAAAATCAAAGGGGGGCTAATAATTCTGACTTCAACTGTATATTAAAAAACAAATCGTTTTTAGGTATCATATATATCTTGTCATATTTCCCCCCCTTTGTTGCATTTATATATATATATATATATATATATACACCCAGTAGCACACACACACATGGACCTGTCTCGCATGTTCTCTCCACTTCATGGCTGATTATTGATTTGACTGGTGTTGTGTAGACACCTCCTCTGCAGATTTGATTAGTCACACAGAGGTGACAGAGGGGAAGTAAAGCTCTTAGATTTGAGGGAGTGATGGCAGACACAAGGAGAGAGAGATGCTGACAAACAGCTTAGAAAAGGCAGAAAAATAAGGGGAAAATGTGCATGATTTGTGCATGTCCTTAATTGGGGAGTAATTAATAAAGCTTTGGATACGTTTTGAGGGAAGCAAGAGATCATATTATGACACCTGCTGTTTTTATCAAGTTTGATGTCATCATTAATTACTTCATTGCACCCGCTGTCTAGTGCACTAATCGACTGACATTCTGGCTAATGCGACTTTAAGCATGCGATGATAAAAACACAAACATTGCAGAATATTTCTGACACAAATCTTTCTGTGCATAATTGTGCAGAGAGTGTTAAATCACACAGCCTGTAAAAAGCTAAAAGTGAAAATAAAACCTCCAAGTGTGAGCACACATCAAGGAGAGCTCTCAGGAGAGCGCTCTGCTTTTTATGACTTAACACAGTCACATGAAAGTCATGGAGGCAATCCAACAGGGTTTAGATATTGCAATTAATTGTAAGACCTGGAACCAGCTTTCAAAGAACCAGCCAGGTGTGGACAGTTTAAGCTAAATGAAGAACATTTAATGATTACCAAGAGTAACCCTCAAACCAAGTCCACACAACTTTCAAAGTATCCTCTTTCATTAAGCAAATTGATGTCTGTAAATGTGTGATTACCTATGGAAAATAAATAGGCAAATACCGCAGTTCAATAAACAGGATGATTGTTTGTGCTACAAAGTATACTTCTGTCATGAACACTCTCAGGATTTAGTATGGTAATGAATATGTATCTGACAATGTTGATGTATTTGGTCTTGGCGGTATAGATCTGCTATGCTGCTGCTGCTGCTTTGATTATTATGGCAGGGCAAGTACCATGACCTGCTACTGCCAGTATATACACAGACATGCCATGTGAGAATATAACACGCTGCTGCTGCAAACATAATACATTTGTAAACCCCGTAGCAGATCTAAATACAGGTGGAGCTGGGGTGGAGGAGGGTCTTTGTAATGATGTGGGGCACTTAAACTGATCAGGAGCAAGCTCATTGGCTTTATTCATGCACAAAATCATTGAGATGTTTGGCCTTTTTAAGTCAGCCAGCAAAAAAATGGAGGTGCTAAATAAACTAAATTCTGAAAAGATGATTTCAAAATGATTTCAAAATGCATCTATTTTTTTTTTTTTTTGTATTTGTGGTTTTCAATTGAATAAAACAAAATTTTTCATTTCAAAAATAATAATTTCTTAATAAAATATTAAATATAAAATATAAAAGAAATAAAATCTCAGTGAATCAGCTACGTCGGTGGCGCCAATCAATCCACAATAATTTAGTGGCTGCATTATATTTATTTATTAATTTATTTATTCATTAAAATATTGTGAATTTATGCAAGTACATTTAAATTAATGATATCAACAGCAAAATCATATTGGGGAGGCCTTGGTGGCGCCCTTTGCTCGCCTGCTGATCCTGCTGGCGCTAGCAGTTACACGGTCTTTCATCTCATTTTATGCTTGAACAAGTAAATGAATGCTTACGTCTATTTAACTGAATGTATTGTAATTACGTTACAACATCAATTCTGTAAAAGGAATCTTATGAAATTGAAAATAGTCACATTAAGCTTTCAAACAAAGATTTTAATTGGCCTAAAACACTAGCTGGGCAAATAGCCCATTGTGTTCAAATAAAAAATTAGACCAGCGATTTACATATTTTATCACTATATTTATCATCTCTCCAGCATGCTATCAATGTCATCTGCCTGCTTTTTCTCTGCCTTTACCCATCCATCATGTCACCTATATGTGACTCACCCACCGCAGAGGTGATGTGGCTGGTGACTCATTATCACGCACATGATCACGCTCTGTTTTTCTGGCCAGCATTCAATGTTCTCTACACATCTTTTTGCTCTTTCTACCCTCTATTGTTTTGATCATTGGATAATCATCTTTCTATTCCAATATAATGTGCACAACTGTTTACAGCACTTCGCAATACTGCCTGTCACTCATTCCCGCACAGATAGACTTGACTAAGCAGCACTTTCTGGCCAATTATTTCAGTATACAGCAGTCTGTATGAACCAGATAACTGTCACTCAAGCGGGCAGAACAACAGAAGAGGGGAAACAGTGAGACAGAGTGAGTTATAAACAGATAGAAAGATAAAAAGGAGAATGACTGGAGGACAGACAGCCAGAAGAGCTATTTAACCGATCAAAGTAGATGTCATGCTCTTTCCTGGGGAAGAACAAAAACACTGATTCTTATCTAACAACACACTAGCCTGGAAACAGACATAGATAGATAGATAGATAGATAGATAGATAGATAGATAGATAGATAGATAGATAGATAGATAGATAGATAGATAGATAGATAGATAGATAGATAGATAGATAGATAGATAGATAGATAGATAGATAGATAGATAGATAGACACATTGAGATAGATAGATAGATAGATAGATAGACAGACAGACAGACAGACAGACAGACAGACAGACAGACAGACAGACAGACAGACAGATAGACAGATAGATAGATAGATAGATAGATAGATAGATAGACACATTGAGATAGATAGACAGACAGATAGAAAGACAGACAGACAGACAGACAGACAGACAGACAGACAGACAGACAGACAGACAGACAGACAGACAGACAGACAGACAGACAGACAGACAGACAGACAGACAGACAGACAGACAGACAGACAGACAGACAGACAGACAGACAGACAGACAGACAGACAGACAGACAGACAGATAGATAGATAGATAGATAGATAGATAGATAGATAGATAGATAGATAGATAGATAGATAGATAGATAGATAGATAGACACATTGAGATAGATAGATAGATAGATAGACAGACAGACAGACAGACAGACAGACAGACAGACAGACAGACAGACAGACAGACAGATAGACAGATAGATAGATAGATAGATAGATAGATAGATAGACACATTGAGATAGATAGACAGACAGATAGAAAGACAGACAGACAGACAGACAGACAGACAGACAGACAGACAGACAGACAGACAGACAGACAGACAGACAGACAGACAGACAGACAGACAGACAGACAGACAGACAGACAGACAGACAGACAGACAGACAGACAGACAGACAGACAGACAGACAGATAGATAGATAGATAGATAGATAGATAGATAGATAGATAGATAGATAGATAGATAGATAGATAGATAGATAGATAGATGTTCTCCTATTTATGTCTCACTGCATGAAGAATTGTGTATCTCTCCACATGTCTATGCAGGTGGTTGTTTGTTTGTGTGTGTCCTAGATCCTGCTAGTCTTGTATTCCCCGGACGGAGCACAAACAGACACACTCCTGAAACAGAAACAGAGCACTATACTGAATTTCAATCTTATTTAAACAACCTTTAAGTCTGTTTAATGAGGCACGAGACATTTGAATGGACAAGTTCATGTATTTTAATATTTGAAGTAAAATGTGTCTGTATGAGTCATCCTGAACCTCTAGACATTTACACCTGTTTCCTGAGTCACAGCACCCAAGAGATTCAGCCTTCCCTGAACTGAAAGAACAAAGCAAGGTCAGGAGCTGGAGAACAACTTGCATACACTCCCTTGCACTGCTGCAAGTAAAATATACCACTACTATGACAGCGTGAGTTACGGTGTGTGTGTGTGTGTGTGTGTGTGTGTGTGTGTGTGTGTGTGAAACTTTGAGTAGTGTGATATCAAATTCATGCAGTAGAGAAATAGTTCCTCCATTTACCCCCGCCCTCAATGATACTATTCTGAAACGTGAGAGTTTGACGCACATTGTGACGCAGTCGTCTTTGGGGCATTTTAGCCACACCCACAAACCCCAACTGAACCAATGAAAATCATTATGCTTTTTTACTGTGTACTGTCCCATCAACACCATGGAATGGCTGCAACAACACAGACAGATAGATAGATAGATAGATAGATAGATAGACAGACAGACAGACAGACAGACAGACAGACAGACAGACAGACAGACAGACAGACAGACAGACAGACAGACAGACAGACAGACAGACAGACAGACAGATAGATAGATAGATAGATAGATAGATAGATAGATAGATAGATAGATAGATAGATAGATAGATAGATAGATTATTGTTGTTTTGCCTACTGTCCTGTTTCTAATTCTGTGTCTAATAAATGTCATGAAACACCAAAACACATTTTTTGAGCTGTTGACAGTCATATATGTGTCCCACGCTGCTATAAACACTATTAGGACACATATATTGCACTAAAAAGTGAACATTGGTTGTTTTTGCGTTCTTTTGAGCAAATTCGTTCTTCCGGTTTAAAACGAATTTTTGAACCTGTGTCACGACCATGAGATACTTAGGTGTAAATCCAGCCTGGTGAGTGGCTGTCTGTCCTTTCGAGAACATTGTGACGTATCTGAGTGTGCGGCATTAATTCATAACAAAGACGTGCTTCAAACCAATCAGCGCGTTCTATTGTGTATGACGTGAAACTTCATTAATATGCATGATTGCTCCGAGACTGTTTACCTGTTTACAGTGTTCAGACGGCAGAGAGACGCTACGTTGTGTTGCCAAAACAAGTGGAAGAACAAGAATTTGGAGACACGGGTCGTAGGTGTTGCATTTAATAGTGTGCTGCAACGAAGGATTTGTTTTCATTTTCCCTTTATGAGAGAGCAGCTGGACTCATGTGTGGATTACAGTGCACGCGACACACGACAGAAATGCGTTTGTAAGGAACATTTTTTACCCGAGAGCTTTTCGCATCTGTAAATGGTGAAATCCGGATTTGCCGCTCGTCTCCTTTTAATAAAAAGACACAGCTCCAGTTTGATTGTCTGTCTACAGATTTGGTAAGTGTGTGAGAGCAGTGCCCTTTGTTTAACCCAGATTGCAAAGTTAGTTTGTATCGTCAGCAGTACTCTTTCAGTTTTTAAAGACATACCTCAGTCAAAATGATTTAGTTACTAAGTTTACAGTATGTTAATATCACTGCAATATTATAGTACAATATTATAGACTAAAAGATCTATGCTGCTCTCCGAGTGTAAACATGTAAACACAAACTATTCCCGTCGTGCAGGACTTTCGCCGCATTTTGTGACAGGATAGTCTATACACACACGGCTTTCTGACGCTACCGAGTACATAAGTTACAGAGAAATGCGGAGGATTTTTTTCTCCCATTGGGTATCAAACATATTGTGTCTGTGTGTTTGTTTTGCCTGTGAAATCAGCGCGTGCCCAAATGGAAACTCCCTTCTTTGCAAGTCCTTCCCTCTTTCCCTCCCCCGACACTCCCACACTCCCAGAGCTAGACACGCCCACTTTCCTGACTTTTTTCAAACTAGAGGTGTGAAAACACCCTGCTGAGACAGGGAGGTTTCGTGGCCCTTTAACATCTGTCTCTGTTTTAGTTTTTTTTTCAATTTAACTATGTTTGTTTGTTCTGATAATGTATTATTTCATTCATTCATTTTCTTGTCGGCTTAGTCCCTTTATTAATCCGGGGTCGCCACAGCGGAATGAACCGCCAACTTATCCAGCACATTTTTACGCAGCGGATGCCCTTCCAGCCGCAACCCATTACTGGGAAACATCAACACACTCATCCACACTCATACACTACAGACAATTTAGCTTACCCAATTCACCTGTATCGCATGTCTTTGGACTGTGGGGGAAACTGGAGCACCCGGAGGAAACCCATGCAGGGAGAACATGCAAACTCCACACAGAAACACCAACTGACCAGATTCAAACCTGCGACCCAGCGACCTTCTTGCTGTGAGGCGATAGCACTACCTACTGCGCCACTGTGTCGCCCTATGTATTATTTCTTAGTACCAAATTCCACAAGGTTTTTTGTTCACTCAACTTCAGATATTTTAAGTCAGTGCAACTAATGTTTTCAAAAGTTTTACGTCAATGGTGTAGTGTTTAGTGCATCGACACATGGCACTCCGGTGATTACAGCGACCCGAGTTTGATTCCCACCTTGAGGTCCTATGTTGATCCTTCCCCTCTCTCCTCATGCCTTCCTGTCTATACTCTCTAGTGTCCTATCAATTAAAGGTAAAAATTTATTTAAAAAATAAATAAACATTGAGTACACAAGAAAAATGAAAGAAAATAAGAATAAGATTTGTTTTAACTCAACTTCAGGCATTCCAGTTCTGCAGACAAAAAATGTTCAGTTGGCACAACTTAAGTTTTGTTACAGAGTAGTTCACCTCTCCAGAAAACTAATAACCTTATGTTAACCCAACAAAATGTTTTTGTATTACTGACTAATAATTGTAGGTCAGTGAAGCTGATGTTTTCACAAGTTGAGTGAACAAGAAAAAGGCAAAGGAAATAAGGATTATGTTTTTTTGTTGTACTGACTTAAAATTTTTTACAGCACAGATAGATAGATAGATAGATAGATAGATAGATAGATAGATAGATAGATAGATAGATAGATAGATAGATAGATAGATAGATAGATAGATAGATAGATAGATAGATAGATAGATAGATAGATAGATAGATAGATAGATATACTTTATAGATAGATAGATAGATAGATAGATAGATAGATAGATAGATAGATAGATAGATAGATAGATAGATAGATAGATAGATAGATAGATAGATAGATAGATAGATAGATGAACAGACAGACAGAGATAAAAAGACATCTATAGACAGAAATAAATATACAAACAAAGAGATAGACAGGTAGAGAGACTTACCATATACTCAGAGAGGACAGCATCACTAAACTAGCTGCACACCATCCACACCATAAGAAATTATTTTCTAATAATTATACATTCATTATTATGCACTAAATTAATTTGCCTTAATTTATTGTTCATTCATTCATTTTCCTTCAGCTTAATCCCTTTATTAAACTGGGGTCGCCAAAAATGAACCACCCACTTATCCAGCATATGTTTTACGCAGTGGCTACTACATGTCTTTGGACTGTGAGGGAAACCAGACCAACCGGAGGAAACCCACGCGATCACGCAGAGAACATGCAAACTCCACACAGAAATGCCAACTGACCCAGCCGAGGCTCGAACTAGTGACCTTCTTGCTGTGAGGCGATTGTACCCACTGCACCACCGTGACGCCCCTTAATTCATTGTAATATTTAGAATTAATATTAGAGGTGTTGTCTGTTCTTTGTTCCTGTTTCTGTCATTTATCTGTCATGTGTTGTGTATTGTATTACTTTAATGATGTAAATATATTCCATATTTCAGACATAGTTAAAATGATTTGACAATACTGTAAAAAAAAGTCATGCCAATAGAGAAAATTGAATGGAACTGAACTGAACCAGAGATCATTTGAATTTAAAAGTCACTCATCATTAAATTCAGTAAACATGTCAAAACCACTGAATATAAATTATATTAAATATGTAAAAACTAACTCCTCTTCAACAACTGAATTTGGAAATGCCCCACCTCTACACCATTTCATCTTAAGAGAGATAGAGAAAGAGAGAAATTTCCATCTGTCATTCTGTATGAGATGCTGAATGCTCATTCCAAACATCGTCCGCCTGGCCTTGGCTCTCTTTCCATCTCATTCCCTTTTTTCGGTCTCTTTGTCCTGTATCTTTTCTCTCTGAATCTTTAGAGAGGAGAGAAGGTTGCCATAGAGACAGGGATGCTTATAGTAGTAAAGAAGGAATGTGGTTGTCATGGAATATTTTGTAAACTAGAAGAAAATAATTAAATGAGTCAGATTATGCTTTCAAGAGCAGAAATGTGAGGCTACTGTGTGTGTGTGGTGGACAATAGAAGAAGAGAGAGATCATTCTAACCACATCAAAAATAATTACAAAGTGCAGTCATCGGTTTTAACTTGCATGTTTGTTATATAGATGATTGAGCTCCGCTCCAAGGATTGGACATTGTTACATACCTGATGATGTGGATGAGTGAAAGCTGATAATGCACTGATAGCGAGTTCTCCATCATGTGATAATAGAATTACAGCTTCACTTGATCCCATCACCGCTCACGAGTAATCATATTATTGTACACAGAGAGAGAGAGAGAGAGAGAGAGAGAGAGAGAGAGAGAGAGAGAGAGAGAGAGAGAGAGAGAGAGAGAGAGAGAGAGAGAGAGAGAGAGAGAGAGAGTTGCATCAGGACCACAAGGACTATGAAACTGTTCCTGTTTTTCTGCCTTGCTGTCACCAGTGCAGATCTTTTAAGTCAAACTAAAATAAATTAAATAACAGATATCATCACAATCTGTTCATGCTACTGCAAATATCAGGTTTGCAGCCAGCCTGCTGAAAGGGGTAGTTGTTTTTTCCCAAAAAGTGGACCTTTTTGGGGTTATTTGCCTCATTATCTATTTAATTATGATATTTAATGCTGCATTTTGTGCATTTTAAGCACTATTTTTAGCTGGATTAGCTTGTAGGTGGCTATCATAACCATATGTTTTGATGTACCAAAAACATTTCCTTAACATTTAGGACAAAGAAACTTGAATAAATACTTATTTTTAAGATAAAAATGCATCATATTACATCATTAGGAAAAATGGTATTCTGTTAAAGTTTTAAATGAAAAACTGTGGCCTGTTGTCATTTATTAGGCAAATACTGGCTATATCATTCAACTTTCCTCAGTCAGAATTTGGCCATTTGAATAATACAAATTAAAACATAATAATAATAATAATAATAATAATAGCAATAATAATAATAATAATAATAATAATAATGTAGAGCTTTTGCCAAAATAGTACTTAAACTAATTTGATTTTGGTGCTTCACACCTTTATATTGGTAATTTTTTGTTTGAAAACAATACAGTAGTTAAAGATGACTTCTCTTACGTCAGATTGTATGTTTTCTTGCACAGCTGGATGTTGGACTCATGAAAAATAGTTTGCATTGATCAAAACTGATTATCTGAAGTCACACCGAAGCGACAGCCAAGGATTTCACTTTGTCTTAAAGCCTTTTTCGATGGGTTATTTTCACACTTTATGATGGCATAGCTATTAAAATAAGACAAATGAGCTCATGTGGGACAAATTTTGGACCTTTGTCAGTGAGAGGTGGGTCTTTCGAATCACGGGCCTGAATATGATTGTTATGATGTGCATTTGTCTCGCTGTTTTAAAAGTCACAGGAATACCGCAGCCCCACCTAGTGTCGATTTTTAGAATACATCACTTCTCGTCTGTATGACTGATAAAGGTCTGCTGCTGTATCCTGCTGTAGTTTTGGCGTTAAATAAATAAATTAACAAATACACAGAACTTTATTTTTTGTATCGTCTACATAATTTATTTCAACTCAAAATATCAAAAAAGAAGGAAAAAAAATACTAATTAATTTGTTTCTCAAGTCAAGATATGATGTGAGCTAAATACTCTCCAAGTAATGGTAGACTACAGCCACTCTATTAACTTCACGTCTCCTGTAGCAGTGTACAATCCGACAGCTGCAGTACAGTAATTACTGCAGTCTCACCCTGAGGGCACTGACCCGGATGTTGAGTTGACGCTTTATGAACAGTGACTGCTTCGCTCACCTCTTCTGCAAGGAAGCAATATTATAATTTAATCTATGCCTTTTCGAGTAAAGATAGACATGAAGCATATGACAAGTAAATTAACTTACCTGCTAGACTGACAGGCGCCGGGTCTGTATGATTTATGTGATTATTTTCCCTAATTGGCTATGTTTACTTGCCTTTAAGGTGATTTTTTTGTTCTTTCGGCCTAAAGGAAATGCATCAACGTTTAGATATGGTTCATGGATCTATATCTAGTAGAAAGAACTCCAATTAGTGATGGTCCCATCTGATACAGAACGGGGCCCTTAGACCCCAGGGACCAATTTGGACAGGCACGTGCCGGGTATTCGCGCGTGTCTATCCAAACACCAGACGCGTTCCACGGTTGTCCAGGAAACGTACAAGAATCCCACCATCTGTCACGCTCCTGCGCAGTGATCCCTGTCGTGTAGCTGTATCTTCCCTAACCAAGGGGAACACACATTTATCCATTACCCGCCATAATCAAGCGAATGGGCGGGAAGAACAGGCATTTTTGACACACCCTTTATAAGGCCTAGAAACCGTTTAGAATCTCGGTTTTCATTCATTCGTTCATTTTCTTTTCGGCTTAGTCCCTTTATTAATCAGGGGTCGAATGAACCGCCAATTTATCCAGCATACTGTATGTTTTGCCCAGAGGATGCCCTTCCAGCCGCAACCCAACACTGAGAAACACCCATACTCTTTCACACATACACTATGGCCAATTTAGCTTATTTAATTCACCTGTACCACATGTCTTTGGACGTGTGTGGGACCCACACAAACATGGAGAGAACATGCAAACTCCACACAGAAATGCCAACTGACCCAGCCGGGGCTCGAACTAGCGACCTTCTTGCTGTGAGGTGACAGTGCTGCTAACCACTGAGCCACCGTGACGCCATCTCCTGTTTTATATCAGATAAATTAAAGAATGAAATTAAAATCTTCAAAGTAGATAATTCATTTGGAGTTCATTGGCCTTTGAAAATAGAATAAAAACATGCAATAAACAGCAAAAATCAGTCCAATATTAAAAAGCATTTATGGACATGGCTATTCAATAAAGGCTTTTCCATTAAGCCATGTCAATGAAGTCTTTTAAATATTTTCTCCACATTTCTCGAGTGCCTTGGACTGACTTTTTGCTGTTTATTCTGATAAATCCTTTACCCAAAGAGCACTGACACATTATTTAAGCTACCCCTGAGTACTTTTTTGTTTGATTTTGGATTTTTATACAAAGCACATGCAATATCAGCTTTTACATGTAAAATTAAAGATCTAAAATATGCCGAGATGTGCACAAGAAGCGTTTCTGAAATTTATCTATGAAGTGAACAAGCTTCACGTGATGCTAACCTCCACTAAAGTGAACATTTTATCGATGAGTGACAGTACTGCCATCTGCTGGCTAAAGAAGAGGATTCGTGGGTTGGGATAAACAACAAGCTGAACGAGTATTTGAAATGTTTTATAGTATAACCAAGACCAAAGACTGTAGTTTTCACGTTCCGTAAACTTAGGTGCAGTTATGGAAATTCTAGGTAACTAAACTAAAAATAGGGGAATTTTATCTTCTCGTCTGACAGAAATATCATAGCTCGTATGCAAATTCACTGAAAAATTCACGTATTTGCTGTAATTCTGAATTCACGAAAATAATATCATATTATGTTTGAATCTAAATGTCTTTTTTGATTAGAAATATATCAAATGAAGAACATTAATTTTAAAGCGAGTTTTTTCCCAAGCAGAGACTAGTGACTTTGTAAACAAACCTGAACTTTTTTTTGCTAGCTACTGTAGCTGTTTTTTTTGTGGCGAAACACAACCTGTTTGTGAATGTAGTTTTATCCGAATTTTAAAACAGTTTCTACTCCAGAGAGTATTGTGGTTTGCTTGTCTTTGTATTGAGATAAATGACTACACAATGATGATAGCAGGCGTGCTACTCAGTAACACGTCACAGATACTCGACGAGTTTGCACTGTAAATGCAACTTGACACCGAGAGTGTGTTTGGAAGGGGAGAGTGAAAGTTTTGACAGTGACATTGTTGGCTGATCTGCTGAGAATACCGAGAGAGGTAAGCACTTTATCACTCTTTTATGATGTCTTAAGATGTAGTAACTTGATCAAATTCATTTTAATACCATAGACTAAACTCATTCATTCAGTTGTTCTGGAAAAGCCAAATTAATTGTTTCTTATATTTCAACGCCAGTCGAAAAGTTTTTTTTAGGTTACATAAAGTAAGCAGTTATGGACAGATATGCAGATTTTTTTTATTTATTTACTGCATGTCTTTGTTAAGTGTCCATGACTTAATTGAGGGAGAGTGTACAATTTGTGCAGCAATAGAAATACTGTGCTCGTCCCAACAAATTATTGCCATAAGTTTTAGAGGCTTATCTTCTATGGAAAATCATAACTCCGCATTTATAAAAAGTTCATTTATGTTGTATGTATATTTTTAGGAATTTGAGGAAGTTTCATTATCACAGTAGTCCACAGGCTTAAATTAGATATAGGTATGAATTTGACTGACCAATTTGTTCTCCCAAAAATGAAATGTCTAATAATAGTCCCCCTCATGTCAATCCAAGCATGATTTACTTTTTTTTAAATTATTGATCACAGCAGGAGAAGTTTAGCAAAATATTTAGCTGTTTTTTAAACATTACTATTAAAGGTTGACCATAGAAAACAGAAAATATCAGCAAAAATAGTTTTATATTATATTATATTATATTATATTATATTATATTATATTATATTATATTATATTATATTATATTATATTATATCCGGTTTCCCCAAGTCCAAAGACATGCACTATAGGTGAAATGGGTAAGCTAAATTGGCCTTAGTGTATTTGTGTGAATGAGTGTGTATGGGTGTTTCCCAGTGATGGGTTGCAGCTAAAGGGCATCCGCTCATTCCACTGTGACGACCCCTGATTAATAAAGGGACTAAGCTGAAAAGAAAATGAATGATTATATTATATTATATTATATTATATTATATTATATTATATTATATTATATTATATTATATTATATTAAATGAGTGTTAGCATGATAAATGCATATTTCCTTAATTTGTGAAAGTCCAAACTTACACATTGGTTCAGTCTTGTTGACCTATAATATCATGATGTTGAGTCATATGGGATAAGAAAAATCAGGACATAATTATAACATATTTTTAAAAATTTGCATCAACTTATTCTGTATGCAATGTATTTTCTTAAAAAAAAATCCTGTATGACATTAGGGGGGAAGGTCTAATATTAACTTAATATAAAACACTAAATACACAAAAATATATATAAACACTTCCATACAAAGTTATATGTAACTTTCAAAATATTTGACCACCTTGCATAAATTGTAAACAGTTTGCTAGATACAGAAGGTGCTCATGTTTCACGTTGACTAATATTACATCATGTTGCCAATAGCCCTGTGTAATTGCTGGATTCACTTACACTGTTTGTAGTTGGGATTTACTCAATGTAAGCAATGTCACACTTTTGCTAATGGTGACTTCTCAAGTTTCATTGAAATGTAGAGCTTTGTAGTAGAGAAATATAATGTGCCATTCTCAGTTCTATTGTGCAGGTGCGGTTCAGTGTTCCAAATGGCATCAAAATAAACACAGAGTCTGTGTTGTTTTTACACATGGATTTACTCCAAGTAAATTAGCTGCCTTGGGTGTTCTCCCATCGTGCTTTGTAGCCGAGATCTTTTCTTTACGCCCAAATTCTTTGATAGAGCAAGCACTCTACATTTTGCCTGTCAACGCAGTATTAGGTATGATAAATGTCAAGCCCTTTCTCTACTGTAACTCACGGATGTAATTTAACAGCGGTAAGAGAAGCCAGACTACCAGGCCAGCAGAAATGTGATTTATTGTGCTGGACGTTCTGTCCCTGAACCTGACATTTAGATTGGTATGGCATTTAAAAAATAGTTTGTATGCGTTTTGACTTGTATAACTCAACAGGATTCATTAAGTTATTAACCAGAACAGGAGGGGAGGACACAATTACAGGCTGTAAAATTCAACCTATTTCTTCTTGCACGGAAAACGGCACTGGATCCATGCGGTTGATTCGCTGTATCTTGTGTGTTGCCTTGTGTCAGCATGTATCAATGAATGTTCGCACCTTTCTGTGACTGGTGAACTGGAGCGTAAGTCTGTGTGCGTATGTGTTTTACCGCGACGTGCGTCTTGGTGTGTGTGTGTGTGTGAAACAAGTGTCTTTTTGTCTGCGGGTTTGGATGAAGAAGAGCTCTTCCTCTCCTCCTGTCTGAGGATGGTCAGCTTGCAGTGTAGGTGTGAATGTGGCACCTGTGTGCTGTAATCCTGTTGTGTGGGCTTCCTATGCTCCATCGGTCATCACTGACACACACGAGGGCCTAGAGTTCAAGTCATGTTCACTTTATGCTGTTCTTTAACTATCAGTTTGGGCCTATTACTTTTTCATATTTCTATTGTACTTAATTTCAGTCACACTCTGTTGTGCTTGATCAGAATCAGAAAGAGCTTTATTGCCAGGTATGTTCACACATACGAGGAATTTGTTTTCGTGACAGAGCTTCTACAGTGCAACAGAATTACAGACAGGACTAAAAAACAGACAATAAATATATTTTAAAAAGTGAATGCAAATATACATGTTTCATTGATGTTGTGATAGATCTTGATTTAGTTTAACTGTCATGCCTGCTTTTACTTTTATTTCTTTATTTTTTTTGGCAGGTTCACAAAAAACTCATTTAAACCTGCCATTAAGATGCGTCAATTCAACAAGTATAAACAACACTCATTTGAGCTGTAAACACCCACATGAAAAAATAGTATAGTAATTTATAGTAAATGTTATGTTGTTGTTTTTTAACCACACTATTGTAAAGTACTTGAATTTGTCATGATAATTGTGTAGTTACTATGGTAAGACAATAAATTTAGTATTATAAAAGTTATACAAAACTGTGTGTTTTTATGACTATATGGTATACACTACCTGACAAACGTCTTGTCGTTGATCCCAGTTGTAAGAGCAACAAATAATAACTTGACTTCTAGTTGATCGTTTGGAAAAGTGGCAGAAGGTAGATTTTTCAGATGAATCGTCTGTTGAACTGCATCCCAATCATCACAAACACTGCAGAAGACCTATTGGAACCTGCAGGGACCCAAGATTCTCACAGAAATCAGTCAAGTTTGGTGGTTTGGGGTTACATTCAGTATGAGGCATGCAAGAGGTCTACAGAGTGGATGGCAACATCAACAGCCTGAGGTATCAAGACATTTGTGCTGCCCATTACATTACAAACCACAGGAGAGGGCAAATTCTTCAGCAGGATAGCGCTCCTTCTCATACTTCAGCCTCCACATCAAAGTTCCTGAAAGCAAAGAAGGTCAAGGTACTCCAGAATTGGCCAGCCCAGTCACCAGACATGAACATTATTGAGCATGTCTGGGGTAAGATAAAGGAGGAGGCATTGAAAATGAATCCAAAGAATCTTGATGAACTCTGGGAGTCCTGCAAGAACGCTTTCTTTGCCATTCCAGATGACTTTATTAATACGTTATTTGAGTCATTGCAGAGATGTATGGATGCAGTCCTCCAAGCTCATGGGAGTCATACGCAATATTAATTCTTTTTCACTGCACCATGACTTTATATTCTATACTGTACATTATTTCTGTTTAAGTGACAAGACTTTTGTCTAAACAAAGTCAGACCTTACTGTCCTAATTAAATAATTAAAACTCAAGTCATGATCATATTTTATTTTGGTAAAATAAGTGTAATCTAGAGGCCTTTGCCTTTCATATAAGCCACTTGTGATACCAAATGATCAACTTGAAGTCAAGTTATTATTTGTCGTTCCTAAAACTTGGAAATGCGACAAGACTTTTTGTCAGGTAGTGTATATACTACAACATACCACAGTGTGCTTTAATAAAAACTAAAGTATACTACAGAATTGATCACAGTTTATCAGTATTCACTATAGTTAATACTACAGTATGCTGTATCATTCATTAACAAAGAGTTGTAAATACTATAATATATAGTACAGTTTAAAAACATTATAGTATTTACTTAAAGTACGGTTATATTTTTTGTGTGTGGACCGGATCTAAAACATTTTGAACTTGTGCACTTTTCACAAAATTCAGTCAGATTGTATTCAAACAGCTACTGACCTAGCCTATGATCAGTATAGGACATGTTATATGTAAGCGCAAGCAAACAATGTATTTATACTTTGTTGCATTGTACCAAAACGCACAGATTAGGATAAAAATTGTAGTAATTATTTACATTTGTTTGCTTTCACACTCATATTTTTTGGGTTTGTTCGTTCAATATTTATCATGAATCACACTGAACAATCGTGTGGAGTGATGTAGAAAGTGAAGACAAAGCTTTTAACAAAATCTGCACATGCAGTGACGAGAGACACAAACGCTAGTTGAAAACAGTAATGCATGTTGGCTGCCTACCTGTGATTGGATCACTAATAATGCATATACAAATAGAATAGATAAAAGAGAATTTGTTAAGGGCAGTGAACTGACCCAACTGACACTGACAGGTCACAATAGAAAGATAACAAGGCAAATAAATTATGTCCAGATTTAATTTAGGCAACACATTTTCATACTATGAAGAAGATATGTTTGTAAAGTATGTGGTTTTGGATGCAACCAGTAGTTAATTTGTGGATTTGACTTATCTGACTGCAACTCATAAACAAACAAACCACTGATGTGATTGTCAGACTCACGGTGAACTACTAAATACATTAGACTGAGTTTTAACCTATTTAAGCTCTGTTATATCAGTTTGATATTTTCTCTAATTAAACTTGTATTTTAAAAGTAGTGTTATAAAATAAAAATCTGCATATACCTAGGCATAGATGCATACAGTAATAAGAGCTCAGGGAATGAAATACCTTGAGCCTCAAACACCATTGTTTCCTTGCTCTTATTTAAACTTTGTAAATGTAAAATTCTATCAAAAGACTGACAAATTGAAACAAAACACTGACTTTGACGATCCACAGTGGATCATTAATATGTACACCACAGTAGTTTGATTGGCCACAAGTTTCCTAGTGAGATTACAATAACAGTATACAGTGGTCCCTCGCTATAACGCAGTTCACCTTTCGCGGTCTCACACTTTTTTAGTGTAATTTAACGTGCTTTTTTTTACAGCGCATTGTGTTCTGCGTCCTGATTGGCTGTAGACCATTGTCAAGCAATCTCCTCGGTGCAGTGTCTCTAGTACAGTACAGAATGTATTCAGTTTGCCAAACTGAGATAAATCTTTGATCGCTAGCAGTGTGACTCTGAAGTGCTGTATTGTATGTTTGCAAGTTTTCTCCCCAACAAACCCCACAATGTCGACAAAACATTCGGCATCATCAAAGGCACCCACGGTAGCACCCAAAAGGCAGGGGAAGATGCTAATCATCGCAGAAAAAGTTGGACTTCTAAACATGCTAAGGGAAGGTAGAAGTTACGTGAGTGTTTAAACAAGAGAGAAAAGTGTATAAATAGTGTAGTGAGGAGTTTTACAGCCTTAAAACATCTATAATAATTGTAAAAGATAAAGCTGACCACTTCACGGATTTCACCTACTGCGGGCTGTTTTTAGAACGTAACTCCCGCGATTAGCGATGAACCACTATATAAGCTTGTATTATACGTACTGTGTAAGTTTTTTATTTTGAAAATAAGACCTGTATTATAGCGCTCACGGGTAATGTAATCATGGCGCACCTCATCTCATCACAGCTCATTGTCAGAATGCAACATTCAGGTAATACGAATTATTAATTTATTCAGAGCCCCCGAAGAGGAATAAGTTCTGTTTAGCCTTTTTGTTTAACATGTGTATTGTGAAATTTGCTATGTATGTTTATAATGAGGCAACAAACACATGTGGACTGCTGAATATAAGTGTTTAATGCACATATATGCATTGTGTCATATCACTCAGTTCTTACTAGGGCTGAATGATAAATCATACCTTTATAGAAATATACGTTTATAGATGCGTGTGTGTGTATATTTATGACAATTTAGAGCCAGGTTTTCTGGATTTACTGGACTTATTAGGTTTGGATTTGTGAAAAAAAAACGATACATACAGTGCTCAGCATAATTGAGTACACCCTATTTTGAAAATGAATATTTTTATCCATTTCTCAGTGAATATGCGGTGTATTTTTGTTCATTTAAACAAAACAGATTTATTAAACAGATTAAAATATTATTTTAATAAATATGTCACCAAACATGTTTAGAAATGGAAAGATAATACAATTAAATTCAAGCAAAATATTGCTAAATAAATTACAACCTACAAAATTTCAACAAAATATTTCCAATTTTTTGCTTCTCTTGATTTTTCCTCTTTTTAAATTTGTATTTAATATTTTTCTATAACATTTGAATATGGGTGAACTAGTTTTTGGATCATTATTGTAAGTTTTTTGTTAGATAGGCTCCAGATTTGGCTTCAGTACTGACTAATGTATATGCACAAATATAATATAGCTTCCTATTAAAAATATGAATTAAAAGAGAGATTTGTGAGGGGTGTACTCATATAAGCTGAGCACTGTTCATGCATACTAATATTTGGTACTTTCATTCTAGTACAGATTTCAAAGGTGCTTTACTAGAGTGATGTCATACAGGATTGATGTACATTGACTATACATCAGTCTTTATTAAAGCGTCTCCCAGTCCTACTTATCTTTGTATCCCCTTTTCACTCACAAATATTGCACCATCTGCTGTTGCATCCATAAAAACCTTGATACAAAGCTTCTTCCCCCCCCCCCCCCCCCCCCCCCCCTTTGATCTCGTGCTCTTCTGCCATATAGACCATCTCTGAAACCTTTCTTTGCGATTTCTCGTGCTCACATGGAACCACTCTTAACATACCATCTCGTCACCCCACACTGTATGCCACACGTGGAGCACAACACTTGATTGTGTCTGAGCGTATGCGTCCTGTCCTCAGCAACATCAGGCTCGCTTGAGAGCTTCTGTTCATCCAAGCTTCAATAAAATAAATGGGGGTCGAGGCGGACTTGCATTTGCCTCTATTTCTCTCCACTTCTGTTTCAATCGCACACATCTGCCCTGCAGGTGTCTGTTTTCCTTCCTCTGCCTTACAAGAGCGTGGTGGTTATGGGAAGCAGGAGCGTGTTTCTACCTGTGAAAGGCCCCTCTGATGAATGGTTCCCTGAGTAAGGGGGAAATTACAGGACAGAGCATTTTTAGTTGCCAGGGATTGGAGTAAGACTTGTGCATTAAATCCTCCCCTGAGCGAGAGTGTGGCTGAGCTGGTATTTATCTGTTTATCTGTTGCCACTGATTCCCTTCAGCCTAACATGAGAAATCAGTTTTTACTACACCTTAATTGAGCACACTGCCGCTTCAACATCTTTGAAAACTGTAATTTGCACAGATTTTGTTTTTCATTCGAACTTTATACTGTACAGAAGAATGTATTAATGATCAGTTGTGAAATACCTGGCTGCAGTCAGAAATATATTAACACTCATTGTCGTCGCTGTTTTCTTGTGCGTGTTTGCCTTTTAGCGTTGTATGTTATTATTTTCATTGCTGTTGGAATGTGGTAGATGTGCATCATTAGGTGCAGTGTAAATCCAGCAGTGGTTGAGGTGAAATCAGACAGTGGTTCGCATACAGAAGCTCTGTGAGAACAGATGTGCTGCTATAATTCATATGTGCAGCACATTTAATAGTCCATTCAAGACCATTCAGCCTGGCCATTGCAGCAGAGGGTATGCTTTCTTTTTTAGTGTTGCTTGGATTTGGTCCAGCTGCAGTTGGTGACACCTAATTTGTTTTAAAATACATTATAATGCTTTAAAGGTTTTTCAAAAAGGGAATAATACGTACTTCAATACATTAGTGATGCATTACATTGCTCAAAAGTGACAGTAGAGACATTTCTAAAATGGATAGTGGATAGTGTGATATTTATGATAAAGTGTGGCTGCCTTATTGAACACTGTGCATTACTATTTTAAAAACTGTTCTTTTGAATGTGATGTGCAGCAGAAAAAAATTAGAAAATAATTATGATTTCCACAAAAATATTAATACAGCAAATCAGCATATTTGACTAAGTTCTAAAGGATAACATGCATGGCATAAGGTTTAGAGATTTGAGGTTTTGCCATCACAAATAAATTACATTGTTTCTATGTATGGATGGATGGATGGCAGCTCAGTGGTTAGCACTGTTTCCTCACATTTCTGTGTGGAGTTTGCATGTTCTCTCCATGTTCAAGTGGGTTTTCTCCGGGTGCTCCAATATCCGTAGTGTATGTGTGTGAATGCAAGAGTGTATGGTTGTTTCCCAGCGCTGGGTTGCGGATGAAAGGGCATCTGCTGTGAAAAACATTTGCTGGATAAGTTGGTGTTTCATTTCGCTGTGGCGAAGGAAAATGAATGAATGTGTGTGTGTGTGTGTATATATATATATATATATATATATATATATATATATATATATATATATATATTCATTCATTTTCTTTTCTTTTCGGCTTAGTCCCTTTATTAATCCAGGGTCGCCATAGCGGAATGAACTGCCAACTTATCCAGCACGTTTTTACGCAGCGGATGCCCTTCCAGATGCAACCCATCACTGGAAAACATCCACACACACTCATACACTACGGACAATTTAACCTACCCAATTCACCTGTACCGCATGTCTTTGGACTGTGGGGGAAACCGGAGCACCCGGAGGAAACCCACTTGAACGCAGAGAGAACATGCAAACTCCACACAGAAACGGCAACTGAGCCAGCCGAGGCTCGAACCAGCAACCATGTGTATATATATATATATATGTGTATATATGTGTGTATATATATATATACGTATATATATATATATATATATATATATATATATATATATATATATATACGTATATATATGTATATGTATATATATATATGTATATGTATATATATATATATGTATATGTATATATATATATATATATATATATATGTATATGTATATATATATGTATATGTATGTGTATATGTATGTATATATGTATGTATATATATATATATATATATATATATATATATATATATATATATATATATATATATATATATATATATATATATATATATATATATGTATATATATGTATATGTATATATATGTATATGTATAACAACTTATTTAAATTGTAATATGGAATTTAACTGTACATTTCAAATACATGCAGTCTTGTTTATCATAACATAC
This sequence comes from Danio kyathit, assembly GCA_903798195.1. Classification (NCBI taxonomy): domain Eukaryota; kingdom Metazoa; phylum Chordata; class Actinopteri; order Cypriniformes; family Danionidae; genus Danio; species Danio kyathit. The sequence continues at coordinate 310,039 of CAIGQS010000067.1, forward strand.
TAATAGAACAATGCTAAATTTTTTAATAGTAGTAAGGCCAAATAAAAGAGAATATAGTATAATTAGATATCTGCCCATTTGTTTCAGAAGCTTTATAGATGTGTAATTATTTTAGAAGATCTTTTACTTCACCTGTTTTCTTTTCTCTCTAGCAACCCACTACTTGAGTCAGGATGAATGGTCCGTTCAGCCCCAGGCGGGAACCAGGGCCTGACCTGTCCTGTCTGCACCAGTACAATGAGTGGCTGGCATGTAGGCATGAGTCCAGTCTGCTGCCCATGAAAGATGACCTGGCCCTCTGGTTAAACAGAATCCTTGGTAAGAAAATTAAAACTAGTAAATTCATATTTGCATTAGAATTAGTGGTTGCTGATTTATAACCTGAGGATCTTTTTTTTAAGAAATGGTTAATCCAGAAAATTCTGTCATCATTTACTTGCCTTCATGTCATGTCCAAACAAGAAGATATTTTGAAGAGCAATGATTACCAAACCTTTATTTCCCAAAACATTCACTAGCAGTGAGGATGAAGCACTACTTTGATATGGACAAACCTTTGTTGAAGTGTAGTGAACCAGAAGTGGCTGATTGTGTCCGGACTGGGACCTGTACAACTTAATCCTTAGGGCAACCTTCGGTATTTTACAGCAACCATAAATTGCCTTTGGCAGTTTAACACATGGAAACTTCCAACTAGGGCTCAAGTATGTCAAGAAAAGTTGTGATTTTGAAATTATAGCCATCTCCCATCACCAGTAGGCCCACTTATCATTTTTTTCTAGGATTTTAGGATAAGACAGTGCCTTGTTCCTCCCAAATGCCATTTTTTTTTACTGCTTGCGCTAACTGTTGCTCTGTTAGTGTGGATGAGTTTCGGTCCACTTTCAAAAGAACTTGATTGCTTACTATTGATTGCATATACTGTATGTTTGTCAATGTTTATGAATGTTTTTATTTGTTGTATTGTCTTGTGTGTGGATAATTGGTTGTATAAGGATTACTCAAGGTCTCCTGGACCAAAAGAACTTGTGTCTCTACAGTAAAGCACCTTTATTTTTATTCCTATTACTTGACATAAATACGGGTTAAAGATAATATCTTGAAATCCTGATCAAATCCTGCATAAAGGCAACAGATATGAAATATTCTGTGTCTGCCCATATGCTTACAGACTGTTGTTTCAAAAAAATTCCAAAAATTCCTCTGCATCTTGGATCAATGGGACATACCCTGATGGGACCCAATGGAGGACCTGCTTTTCTCAAACAGGCTGACTGTTTTATACATGTCCCTACGTGTCCTGACCTTTGTTGTCAAAAATACTTAAATCTAAGGGCTGAAGAGATTTTATGAAAACAACATCTAAAGAGGTAAAAAAAAACATGAAACCTTTAAGCCAAAAGGCTGATGTTACCTAAATACGGAACAGAGACACAACAACCTCAAAAACGAGATTAGAAAAGAGACACCAGAGTTGTTGTTGTTTCCACAGAAGAAGCTGATGAAGGATTTCTCTGCTTAACACGCGCTTCTCTTCCTGTTCCTGTTGATCTCAGAGCGTTATGGCTCTCTGTGGTTGGCGGACAGCAGGAGACCTCTTTGTTTCTCTCAATCTGAGCTAATGACCTTGCCTAGTCATTCTGCACATCAGGATTTCTGTTTTTGTTGTGGTTTCCCTCCTGTATTGCCCCTCTCCAGGCCCCACGATCCCCCTTCACCTCGATGGTTAAGCTCCGGTGCCACTGCTGTGCCTGAATCTGTATGTACTTAACACCAAGGCCTGAGGAATGTGTCTGCACTGCCGTGAGAATCTCAGAGCGAGTGTACTTAGAGGATTTTTCTGGGCATCTTCAAGTTGCCCAAGGTACTGAAAGAGCGATAAATTAAAGACTGAGGGGAGGATTGTGAGGAAGGTAAAACAACAACACAAAAAAAGTGTTTATTTTAACACAGCTGGGTAACATTTTGGAATAAAATGTATAATCCAGTAGTTGGGTTTCTTCCTATTTTTATTATTTATCCATATTTATTATTTATTAAATTTGGAAATAAATAATTCTCATTATTCAGTAATATTTTTCTATACTGTTCGAAGTACATGTAAATTAAAAACAGTGCATACAGTAGCTTGATTTATCCAAAGTGCATAATGCTTTTTAAAATTTTATTTAATGTTTAAGTATACATGCAGTTTATTAGCTGCCTTTTAAAGTATAATCCAGTCAATAGCATGCTTAAACACAGGCTTGACACAATCATATATATATATATATATATATATATATATATATATATATATATATATATATATATATATATATATATATATATATATATATATATATATATATATATATATAAAGATTCATTCTCATTAATTTTTGCATTTTCCCTCCAAAAGTTATGAGCGGCAAAAATGTCTATGCACTAAGTAAATATATAGAGTAGACATTTTTAGGCACCTCGTTAAACCGTTTGTCAGCATAGGTGTTATTTTTTGCTGTCTCCAGTAGTTTGTTGTAATTTTCATTTTTCTGACTGTGAAACAATGGCCTGCTTTAGTGTTGACACCTTGTAGACAAACTAACAAATGCAAAAACAGTTCAATTTTCTTACTTACTCGACAGATATTTGCAACCCATCTTGCCAATTTTTCCAAGACTAAAGTCCTATATAATGGAATGGGGAATTCCTAAAAACTTCTCGAAAACTGCTTGCTGAACTCACAATTTAATGACGTATTTAAATCAGTAACAAAACCTGAAGTGACCTGTCTAATTATTGTTGTTGCTTATGTCCTAGTTTAATTGAAAACATGGCAGGAACATGCACAAATATTGGCATGAAACCAATTTTCTTTACAGCTGTTTCAGTGGTAAACAAGAGAACAAAGACAGAACCTAGAGCAAAGTATAATGCCTAAGATATAAAGACTTGAGGATGACACTGGGAAGACACAAAATGTGATAGGATGTGATGTCTTTCCTCTTGTCAAGTGAATGCAGGCTCGCAGTAGACTTTGCCAAATGACATAGGTTGTCATAACGTACAAGTGAATCTATAGAGTCCTCTGCCCAAGATATAAAGTCTGATGATTGGCTATTTTGACTGGAAGGTATAGGGTTTCTCTAGGTGTGGTGCTGGTGCCCACACTTTGTTGCATTTCCCTCATTAATAGTACTACGAGTGAATTCTGTTTATATATCTTTAGTCTTCAGTAAATTGGAATCTTGTGTACGTGTTAAAAAAGCTGAAGTATACTTTACGTTTCAATGCATGCACAATGTATGGTCAGCTTTCACATGCTCTTTGAATTATTTTGCTATACTGTATACTTTAAATAAATTCAAGGATATATTATTGCTCATAATGTTTGAAGAGAAAAAACACAAAGGCTGACTCTTTCAAGTATGCATGTATCAAGCTCCTGTGTCTGTGTTTGATTGTGCATGTATGCTAATAAAAAGGTAAAAAAATTACATTACTTTGGGCTTAAGCATCAATATGTAATTTACAGCTACCAGATCATCTACAGATAATTCAGTGCCTTTATAACCTCCTATTCTTTATTTTTCTTTTATTGCTCATTTGTCATTCTCTACATGCTTTCTGTACAGGTCTGGATATAACAGTGGACACATTCATGGACAGACTAGACAACGGTGTTGTCCTCTGTCAGCTTGCAGAGGCTCTGCAGGAGAAGATGATTCTGGCCAGCAATGGCAAGGTGCCCAGTACTGTAAACAGTAATATTACAGATTTAATCCTTTTAAATCCTCTTAAAATAGTTCTTAACTCTTATAGAGCACTTATTGAAATATTCATAGGAAAAACTATTGAGTGTTACAGGGGATTATTACAAGACTTTTGGACTTTTATGACTTAAAAAAAGTGAATTATATGTAAATGAAGTTGCCATATAGGACTTGTCACCTGAAAAAGGGTTAAGATGTATTCTAAAATCAAATTGTTTTGCTACTAGGAAACTAGTGTTACAACTTACTACTAAGACACAATTTATGTTCCCAGTATTTAAGTAATAGTTTAAGTAATAATATTGATGGATTTTTGATAAATGAATGGTCGGCAAAAGAAACTTTTCAAAAACCCTAAGCCTTTTTAATGGTATACTATATTACTTACAATTTATATAGCTTGAAACTGCACTTTCCTGTCATCAACTGCATGTTTTTTTAACTCTTGTGTAAAGTTATGATTAAAACAAAATTGCTCTGTATCTCTACTTTCCTGGCAGACGTTTATCCTCTGACCATGACCTTCAGTGGTGCATCAGTATATGTTCTTAAAAAAAAATCAGTTAACAGATTGACAACCATTTATGGGATGTCATAAACTCATAAGCTAACCGGAGATTTCAGCTGGTTTATTTTCTGTACCGTAGCCTATTATTCGACGTGTGATTCGTTGGCGACCTGATGCAGCCTCTGGATCTTTCTTTGCTCGGGACAATACAGCTAACTTTCTGTACTGGTGCCGTAAAATTGGATTGGAGCAGTCACATCTGTTTGAGTCTGAAGATCTTGGTAAGTAGTCAAATCACCAGTTTTATTATATATTTGTTTATATTCACAATTTACTATACTGTATCTTCTTATTGTATTAATCTCTGTGATCTTTATATTAATGGTTATTAGTATAATTTTTTTATTTTTTTAATATTCACTTTTGTGTTTTGTGAGGCATCTACACTCACCAGCAACTATATTAGGTACACCCTACTAGTACCGGGTTGCACCCTCTTTTGCCTTCAGATCTGCCTTAATCCTTCGTGGCATAGATTCAACAAGGTACTGGAAATATTCCTCAGAGATTTTGGTCCATATTGACATGATAGCATCATGCAGTTGCTGCAGATTTGTCGGCTGCACATCCATGATGCAAATGTCCCATTCCACCACATCCCAAAGGTGCTCTATTGGATTGAGCTCTGGTGACTGTAGAGTCCATTTGTGTACAGTGAACTCATTGTCATGTTCAAGAAACCAGTCTGAGATGATTCGCGCTTTATGATATGGCCATCAGTAGCCATCAGAAGATGGGTACACTGTGGTCGTAAAGGCATGGACATGGTCAGCAACAATACTCAGGTAGTCTGTGGCGTTGACACGATGTTCAATTGGTAATAATGGGCCCAAAGTTTGCCAAGAAAATATTCCCCACTCCATTACAGCACCAGCCTGAACTGTTGATACAAGGCAGGTTGGATCCATGCTTTCATGTTGTTGATGCCAAATTCTGACCCTACCATCCTTATGTCGCAGCAGAAATCGGACTCATCAGACCAGGCAACGTTTTTCCAATCTTCTATTGTCCAGTTTTGGTGAGCCTGTGTGAATTATAGCCTCAGTTTCCTGTTCTTAGCTGACAGGAGTGGCACCCTGTGTGGTCTTCTGATGCTGTAGCTCATCTGGCTCAAGGTTCAACATGTTGTGCGTTCAGAGACACTCTTCTGCATACCTCGGTTGTAACGAGTGGTTATTTGAGTTACTGTTGATATAGTAGACATGAAATGGTTAACCTGTGTCACGTGATCGTGGTGGAGGGTCACAAGAGTTACGTAGTGTGTTTACAGGTGGCACCTGTTCATTCACAAATTAGAAAGAAGAGAGAGAGAGGGTGAACGGGGACGCAGTATTCTTTGTTGACCAAACTTAAACCCAAATCAAATTTACACTGTCAAAATATCAAGGTATGTTTTTTATTGGAAAATAAGAGAAGACATTGGAACGACTTCTTGCCTTGTTTACATTTTATTTGATGTTTGCGTCACAAATCATGTCTCTGGTTTAGCTACAGTTGCCTTTCTATCAGCTTGAACCAGTCTGGCCATTGGCCACTCTGGCATCAACAAGGCATTTGTGCCCACAGAACTGCTGCTCACTGGATGTTTTCTCTTTTTTGGACCATTCTCTGTAATCCCTAGTAATGGTTGTGCATGAAAATCCCAGTAGATCAGCAGTTTCTGAAATACAGCCCATCTGGCACCAACAACCACGCCACGGTCAAAGTCACTTAAATTACCTTTCTTCGCCATTCTGATGCTCAATTTGAACTGCAACAGATTGTCTTGACCATGTCTACATGCCTAAATGCATTGAGTTGCTGGCATGTGATTGGCTGATTAGAAATTTGCGTTAAGGAGCAGTTGTACCTAATAAAGTGGCCGGTGATTATATGTTCCTGACAGTACAACGCTTCTAATTTTACATCAAAGTTGTAATATACCCTACCTCTGTTCTTCCTTTGGACCTTGTTCCTTGAATTGAATGGTTTAACAGAAAACTAACTAAATAGAAGTCCACCATTTTTGTTAATAGCACTTTTTTTGTTAGCTATTATTTATTAACGAGTCACTTGTTTTATTTCTGAATGAATCAGACGTTTTGAATGAATCATTTGATTGAATGACTCATCATAAACAGGACTTGCCATCTACTCAAGTTTTAATATTAATATACATGCATATACTGTATATTATATTAAGATAAGATTTTTGCCAGTAGTGCAATGTTGTTATAATAGTGTAAAATAAGGTAAAGATCTACAGGTGCACAAATGCCTTTTAAGCATATCAGATCAGTATTTTCAATGTTCACTTTAATCAGATGAAGTGAATGTCCAGTTTGAATGAGCCTCATCCAGTGTGTGCATTCAGTGTTTCTGTGGGGCAGTGCCCTGAAGAACTGCTGAATAGACGGGCAGTATCAATATCTGTGTCACTCCACTGTTCACTGCGTCACACCCTTGGCCCCCGCTGTCTATCACTGCGGGATAAATAATGGAGAGAAAGAGAAGGAAATAGAATCGAAAGGACTGCAGGTCAGAGGAAAATGGAGAGTGGAAAAATAGGGTCAACGATAGCGAATACAGTATAATAGAGAAAATGAAAAGAAGTGCACATAGAAAGGTTTCGAGAGGATAGATAAAATAATGCTGTGTTCAAGAACAAGCTAGTGTTCAATAGCTGCTATAAAAGCAGCAAAACCCTTTTCTCAGTCTTTTAGTTCTTTATTTTTACAGGTTTATAGTTCATATTACATGATAAGGGGGTTGAAATATAGTCTTAAAACCTGAGTGACGTTTCCAGTGACAGAAGCACAGTGTTATCCTAATGCTCTGTCTTTGCTTTTCAGAGTTAAGTTGTTTTGTTTATGCCTGCTTGTTTACATGGATTTCATGACTTGCTTGATATAAATGAATGTGAATTTTTTTTTTTTTTTTTTTTTTTTTTTAGGAATGAGAAAGATAATGTTCTGCATTTATTTTAAACCTCAAACCAACTGAGGGCCACTTCTTAAACTTAACATTAATCACAGCTTTCAAATTGGGACTGTTTTGGATTAATTGTTGTTGTTGTTTGTTTGTTTGTTAGTTTTTTTAAGGATTCACACATTCAGAACGTGTCTAAATGTTACAGAAATAGACTTCTGTTTGTTCTTGATGACTCAAGTTTTTGCATGATTTTGCCACATAATTAGCAGGTTTCTTTTGCACTTTTCCATGGCATAATGACTATTGTAAATGTAATTATTTTGTGTTAACGTTTAATTTTGTGTCTGCATTGCAAGGCTGAAAAATGGTTGGTTGATAAGCTTATGTAAAGAGATGAAAATGCTCTGTGGTGTTTAGTATGGCCATTGTCACATTAAGATAGATGTAATACTTTTACTCTGTTTTTTTTGGTTTGTTAGTTTTCCAACAACAAAGTAAACAACTTTAAAACAATATGCATTTTAAGCAAAAAAACACATGTAGTAAAAAATAAATAGCAGACAATAAAATTTGAGGTTCATTATTTTTGTACGCAATTTACAAATAATCTTATATTTAAAACATTATTATTTTTTAAATATTTTTTAAATATAATTTTACATTATTATTTGTTATTGTTGTTATAATTATTATTATTATTGCTACTCATTACCACTACTAATAATAATAATAATATTTATTTATAATAATTAATAGTGCATGTTCTCCCTGTGTTTGCGTGGGTTTCCTCTGGGTGCTCTGGTTTCCCCCACAGTCCAAAGACATGCGCTATAGGTGAATTGGGTAGGCTAAATTGGCCATAGTGTATGTGTGTGAAAGGGAGTGTATGAGTGTTTTCCAGTGATGGGTTGCATCTGGAAGGGCATCCGCTGCGTAAAACATATGCTGGATAAGTTGGCGGTTCATTCCGCTATGGCGACCCCTGATTAATAAAGGGACTAAGCCGAAAAGAAAATGAATGAATGAATAATTAATAATACATTGTTATTATTATTATATGAATAGAATAAGGTATCTTTTTACAAATAAATATATATTTTTTAATTATTGTTTTCTGGAACCAAACCGAAGCTTTATGCAACAGTGTTCCTTATTTTCTTACAGGGTTATAATATTGTAAGTTGAGATACTGTAGTGTTATTATGTAATGTAATTTGCTGAATACATATCAGATGTCTTTTCACTTTAGGAATCTTTGCAAGTGTTCATCAAAGTTTGCTTTTATTTATTAGTTTATTAATTTACTGACATCATAGCTCTCTGAGGGATATTTTGTGTGTCTATGAATGTGAATGTGGCATAAAAATGTATGTGTTTCTGCAGTTCTTCAGAAGCATCCAAGGGATGTGTGCTTGTGCCTCATGCAGCTTGGGAGAATTGCTTCAAGGTGAGCTGGTCTGACCCTCTTGAGTTTTTACTATCATATATCATCTATCAATCAGAGCTGAATGCATGTTCTCCCCCAGGTATGGCATTGAGCCACCTGCGCTGGTCAAGCTCGAGAGAGAGATAGAGAAAGAAGAAGATGAGTCTTCATCTCCATCAATGTTGTTTGCGTCACCTCTGCCGTCTCCCTCTACACCCCCTGTGTTTTTCCCTGCGGATCCTCCAGAGCCTTCTCCAGTCTCGAGGCCCTCATCTATCTCTCCTCCAGCATCATCTCCATCTCCTCCTCCTCTGGTCCCGACTCCTCCGCCAGAGTCCGCGCCCATCTTCTCTGACCCAAACACGCATCCAGAACCTCAGCCAACCATCCCAACTAACCCATCACCTATCAGGACACCCGTCAAATCAATGCTGCCCTTCCCGACAAATGGCTTTGCCAAGACTAATAGGAGAAAGAGCAGCGGTAACCTGCTGGATGATATTGTGAGTTTATGGTTTCATTTACTTTCCATCAGTGTTGGGTGTAATTAGTTACAAAGTACAAAATTACCTTTCGGCTAAAACATAAAGGAGTACTTTTCATTTTTATCTTATTTTATTGCAGTTACATATAATACTGTACGTAAATTTAATAGTTCCATATTAATCAATTCAGAGAAGCAGAGTAACAAACGGTCATTTTAGTCATGACATATAGAGTCGTTTATTTTTCAACTAAAAATATTTAGCATTTATCAAGAAAATTGCATATACTTATGTATAAACAAAAATTGCATACACTTATGAATAAACAAAATTTGTCAGATTAATTAATGACAATATATGGTATAAATTTAGAGGCGCAGAGTAATTGTAAATATATATTTTTGTTATTAAGATATTTTTGATATTTTTCAACTAAAGGTTTTATTAGTGCTACACATGCTTAAGAAACAATGCCGATATATGGTATGTATTACATATGCTGTCAAACATTGTGTTTTATGATTTTGATACATAAATAAGTTAAAGAGCCCCTATTATACATTAAATAGGGTCATATTTTGGTAGTAAGGGTCTCCAACAACAGGCTGATATGCATGCAAGGTCAAAAAACACTTTCATGGTATTATAATATGCATTTATTTTTACCTAATTATCCCAGTGACTCCCATATGAATCATTCAGCGATTCATTTGTTCCCAAACCCCTCCTTAGCGCAAAGCTAAACTGTGCTGATTGGACCGATGACAGCCTGTTGCGATTGGTCGACCCTGACAGCCTTCAGCGCGAGACAGAGTGAAATGCACAGCTTATGAACAATATAGTAGTCAGAGTGCATACACGCTTCATATTAGTGGATTTTGGCTGCCAGTGGGTGAATGTAAATACAGACGACTATTTTTTTGAGCAAAAACTCCAAGAACTGGGGAGGAGATCGACACGAGTCTTCTAGCCCGTCACACTCTACCTGCTCTTCACACACACACACACACACACACACACACACACACACACACACACACACACACACACACACACATTACCCTCCTTCTCAGAGGACACAACACCAAAATAAAAGTCCTTAACAGAAACATTCAAAAACAGAATAGAATGAATGTATGTTAAAGAAACAACTCCACAATAGTTATTAATACCACAGTACACAGGACCCGGTTCTCACCAGTGTTATCAGGGCCGGCGCGTCCATAGTGAGGGCGGCGTCCACAAAATAAACGAAGTTTTTGAAACTTGACTGCTGCAAGTATGTAAGAACAGCTGATGATGGCCATAGCAATGACAAACAGCAGAGGATCGCAAGCTCACAAGCATTTAAATCCGTAAACAAAGCGCCACGCGTCGCGTTTTCAACGTGGCTTTAGATGCGATATGAGAATATAAAGAGTTAACCTAATACAGTACAAGTGGTTACAAGTAACAAAACACAATTAAATACACAATTTGCAAGCTAGAAAAAGCAGAGAGGCAAGCATTTTAACCACTTACTTACACTTGTGAAATTGAGGAAGAAACTGATCCATGATGCACTGCTCCATGTTCTGACATAGTCCCTTAAATCAATAGTCTTTTCTGATCCAGCCTTTAACAAAAGGCTGATGAATTATCCGTTGTGTGTAGATTCCAGAAGCACTCGAACAGCACAAGGCTGGGCTATAATGCTGAGGTTTTCGTCACGACGAAACGGCTAAAGACTCGTTATCAAAACGATTCATTTAAAGTACTAGGAGTCGACTCTTTTATAAATTAATCAATATTTTTAAACACTGTCCACTTTTAGATTTAAGCCTTAGCTGGATATTTCACTTCACTTAGAGCTGTGTTACACACTACATAGAAGGTCATTCTTAAAAACCCATAATAGGGGCTAGGGATGGGCGATATGGCCTAAAATCCATATTGCGATATACATTGCAGCCTCTTGCGATAACGATATATATTGCGATATATAAATTATAATAGAACCATTTCAGAACAGGTTACAGAGACCCTTAGGAAAGCCAAACTGCTATTTTATTTAAAAAATAAAGAAACGTTGCATGTCGTTTTGAGAACATTTATTGTGCAAAAGCAAAACTGTAATTAAACAACACAATGTTGCAGATAAATAAACTAAATGTAGTGCCTTTTAGAAAGAAAGACTTTTCTTTTAAGTCCTTGGTTCCTAAATGCCAAGTTACAGAGAACAAAAAAAAAACTGGTGTCTTTTTAGTTAAGGAACTTACACTGTACTGAAAATACTTCCAGTATTAAATTAGTCAAATAAAATTGTGTATTGCAGATACTTTAAATAAAAACATATTTCTAACCTGCAGCCTAAGGTAACACATTTGATTTTAAACATTTTGTTCTCCTAATGAAATTACAACTGGTGTCTTGATCTGCTCTTTCTCTCTCTCTCTCCCTCACTCTCTCTCTGTCTGCTGTAGTGTTGGTGCTGCTGAGAGATTGAGACGCACCAGATAAAGTTTGCTTATAAAGTAATGCAAAAATGAATACAATTAATATCGAAAGCGAAAGCAGATTCTTGGACATGTCCGGGGAAAATGTATTGTCACCAACAAATTATGAGCTGGATCAGTCCTATTTAGTCCTTCGCGCTCTTCTGTATCCAGCGCGTCTCTGTGGGTCTGCATGCAGAGCATGCGAGTCTGTGGCAGAGTGTTCTCAGTTTCTCACGAACACAGAACCGGGCCGCCCCAATAATATATCGGGCCGCCCAGGTAAAATCTGTGTGGGAAGCCGCTGTGTGGGAATCTGTGTGACAAGCCACGATATGCCATGCCATGAGTCTCGCAAGTTGTGCGACACGTCGCCATTTTCGGTGCCATGCGTTGCTTAGTGCTGTTGTTGAGAGCTAATAGGGGCTCTTTAAAAGTTTTAATAATAATTAGTAGTTTAAATTCTGTTGTCTAGGCCCTGAAATTTTATGGGCATTTGTTGCTTTTAGTCAAGTAATTAAACTAATTATTAAGTAAGTAATTTACTTTTCAGCCAAAGTAATTACAAAAGTCATTTAAATACGTTTGCAATGATGTAATTAGTAATTAATAACATTTTTGAAGAAACTTGCCCAACACTGCTCACCATCAAGTGTTTACAAACCCTTATGAGTTTATATTTTCTGTTTAACAAAAGTGTTCAAGTTTTTACAAATTCGTGAAGAGAAAGGTAATTGCAGTGTACTCAGACCAAACTCATCCACTCCATTCTTGCTTTGAGGTTCTTTCTTCAGGGCGCAGACTGTGTACACTATTAGACGCCAAAGCAAACACGTATAAAAGATCCATTTATTTCATTGGCGGTGACTGTTTAAAATTATATTCTTAATTGAGGTATGTTTTGCAGCTCAGCGTCTGCATATAGGCATACATATACATATATTGTGCCTAATTTTACCTTTTTTATTGAATTGTTTTTTTTTTTTTGAGCGAGTGGGTGTGGGGTAATATGTGTTTTAGAGACATGTACTGTAAGTGTTTGTGTATTGTCATTGTATGCCAGTGTAAAACATGAATTTCTGTCCAGAGCCTCTGTACAGACAATTAAAGTAAAATATTTTAAAGAATGTTGGTAACTAGTAGCCATTGACATCCGTTAGAGGTGTGAACCTACACTGATCTCAAGGTTCAGTTTGGTTACGATTATCATGCCATCGATTTGGTTCAATTTGATATCTCGGTGCATTGACAATGCTTTCCATACACAATTTTATATTTTACTTAGCAACACAATAATTCTTGTATTAAAATGTATCATTTATAAATATATTTATATTAATACATTATTTGTTATACAATTTTGTCTGTTAATACAAGCAGTTAGATATATGTACTGTACCTTTAATTTTACCTACTCAAAGAAAACACTCTTTTTGAATGTATCAAACAAAACTCAAGTACATGCACAGAACAACACGAGCATTTAGAGCAAATAAACAAATGTACATATTATCCCGCTTGCTTTTTAAACGTTGTTGAGCGAGTTCTCGATATATGATTGATCATGCATTCAACAGATAAGGCTGCGATTGGCTCCGACGGTCAGCACGGCTCTGTCACTGTTCAACAAACCGTGACACGGACACTGATGTTAAACGGTCGTGGCGATCAGCTGATCCATTATAGAGAAAACTTGCTCTGCAGACACGCTTGTGTCTGGATCCACAAGTAACGTTATTGTTGTAACATCTGATAGAGGAGATAAAACGTTACCTCACGAACACGCCAGCAGGTCAAAGGGACCACAGAAAGTGTGAGAGAAAGAGAGAGTTTACAGCTCTCATTTTCTCCACAGCTGAGTTCTGATGTACTTCCTTGTCAGTGAAAGACTGTCCAGGAAACTCACCATCAGTGAATTGTGCAAAGTTATCTGCTTTTTAAGCAGTTGGAGCATTTTAATTATAATATAATGACGTCAGTACGCCATAACAATAAATGACGTCAGTATGTAATAACCGGTTATGATTATTACTAAACCGATACAGAATTGTTTGCATCTGCATCTCGGTGCATTGAAGAAACAATTCATTTTGACACGCCTAACATCCATAGTAGTAACAGCTTTGGAAGAATTGGACTGTGAGTAAACTTCATTATCAAAAGCATGTTTTCTTTGTCGTTTCAGGTGAGGCAGATATCAGAAGATCCACCATGCAAATGTCCAGTCAAATTCTGCATTGAGAAGCAGCCAAAAGGTCATTATCGTGTCGGAGAAAAAGTCCTCTATGTCAGGGTATGTAGTGCATTTTCTGTTTTAGTAAAAAATAAGACAAAATGTTATGCGATATGTAATTTTACTAGCTTGCAAAGTGTCTGATTTCCATTGACTCCTGTAGGGCGAATTTAAATGATATGTAAACCCATGTTTCATTGTTTGTTAAAAGCGTCGACATGTCAACAAGCCCTGCTCTGCTTTTTCAGTTTCTTTAGAAGCACAAATATTAGTTTTGAACCTGAAAGAACACAGTACTCAGTCAAGGCAAAGCCTCATGGGAGCTGGTGTTGCCTGGCAACACGAAGAAAAGGTTCACACCTTTGAATAGGGAAAAAGGAGGTTCAGACTAACAAATATCTAGGATCAGACTGTGCACATAAATCAGAACAGATAATGCCCAAGAAACAAGAGGATCATCAATTGCCCACTCATAATGAATATATACTTTGTAATTTAGATTTCATAAAACTTAAAGTGTCATGAGTCTTAAAAAAAGGCAAATGCCTAAATCTCCATCAGGGAATAGTTGAATCCCTAACAGAATTGTCACTTTATCTCATCTGGGAGCTCATTACTAGGGCCAGACAGAATCTGCAGACGTTTTTTGCTATTTCTGCAGAGAATTTTGGTAAAAATCTGCGGATTTCTGCGGAATTATTTTGGGAGTATCATAACTAAAACCTTAATATGTGAAATAAAAAATTATATCTTTTTAACTTTTATTTAATGTTTAAAATGCAAATCCAATTAGATCCACTTTATTTGGTAAACAAAGCAAGTCTCTCATATAGTATATCTACTAAAAGACAGAAAATATTACTGTAAATCAGATGAACATTTTTATATTAGCCAATAATATTACTGTAATTAATTAAAATACTGAATAAATTTAGATTGACACACATTTACTCAAGTAAATAAACAGAATAAATGATGGGCTAAAAATCTGCTGAATTCTGCCCGCGCAGATTCCATGTGGGCCTACTCATTACATGCTTAATTAAACATATTGTTATACATTTTACTTATGTTACACAGACTATTCACTGTCAGATTAATAGCAATGAATGTTAATAAGAAATTCCCTTTAGTCAATTTGAGGTTTATCTAGTACTTTCTGCTTGAAAACACAAATGGAACATTTAAATCTACTCTAAGTAAAAACTTGTCTATAAATCAATACATGGTTCACTTGGAACGACGAGAGAAACTGTTTGTAACTAGAATACGCTTGTTTCTATTAGACTTCTGTGATTGCGAAAGTTGACATAAAAGCAGAATTCATATACTTTACATATCGGCCATTAGCAGTGTGATTGATATTCAGGGGCTTATATCCTTGCTTTTTGTTTTTTCCGCCCTCCCTTTTATGATTTTTCATTCAGACATATCCTTCGGGCACCAGTATGTGAGGCTGAGAAAGAAAAGCAGCTGCTTTTTATGTCAGAGATCCAATTAGGGAGAGAGAGGCTTACTGTAGCACTCCAAGAGAAAGAGAGGCGAGCTTTTAATATCATTTCTCACCCTTCTTTTCAGTGGAAGAGAGTTGGATGTGTGTTTTTTTTACTTCTGTTGTGTCATCCTCAGCTAAAATGAAAGCAAAGGAAGATCCATTAGATCATCACAATAGCTGAGCTGTCTAGTGGAAAGAGTGAAGAATCGGTAAATCATTAAGAAATACGTTTCGTGCCTCGTCTGTCAATAACAGGGATATTAATGGAGGCATGAATACTTCACTCTTTAGATCTGACTTGAAAGCGTAATGCCATTTTTAACACTGACTGTTGAAAGCTACTTATCTTTATCTGACAAAACTTTCCTTTCACGAACCCTACATTGGCTAACACAAGCTTTATAACACTTTTACAGGTGCTCTGCAGATTTGTGTGTTTTGGCTATGCATGTCACATGCTTTAGGTTTATCTTGCCCCTTGATCTGTTTGGACATTAAGGACATATTCACCACTCTTTGTTGTTACACAAATGGCAGATTAGTGTAACGCTCCAGATATGAATCTCATCCAGGTGTATTGAGGTGGGAGGCACACAGAAAAACAAACCCACAAGGCGCTTCTAGTCTTGTTTTTGCCTCTTTGATGTGCTTTTAATAGATTTTCCTGTGTATACTATTATTTGCCATCTCACTCAGACATGCTGAATATCACTAAAACAATGTAGCGCAAACACTGATGAGACCAAATATGACCACATGCCTTATATGCTGATGGTGGTCCTCCCATCCGTGTGTAACCTGTAAGTCCTACACCATGTACGTCTGTTGCTAGAGCACATTTTGAGATCAGGGGAGTGAGATTTTATGTGCACAGCACTTCACTAGCTGGCCTCCGTTACACTCACCCCCCTAAAGCTCACTCCCATCCGGGTCACGGCACCAATGTAACCTGCTAGTCCTACACCATCTACTTGCTCCGAGCTGTGATTGAACTGTGGATTGTTTGCATGGGAGGCTGTTACTCTAACAAGGAGGCTAAAGAACACAGCGTCTGTCGCAAGAGCACCTATTTGAGATCAGGGTTCACTCGCTGGCCTTCGTTACACATGTGCTGCTAAAACAACACCCAGTCTGCCTAAACATGACCTCTACAAGACCCTTGAAGCTGTCCTGTGGTTTATTTGGCATCGAGATTTTTTAACAGCAGATCCTTCAGCTCTAGCGAGGTGGATTGAACTTGTTGGTCAGGTATGTTCAACTGACTCTCAATTGGATTGAATTCTGGGGAATTTAGAGGCCAGAACACTGAACAAACCTGAACGATGTGCTTAAAAAAAGCATTTTACTGCTGAAAGAGGCCACTTCCATCAGGGAACTCCACTGTCATGAAAGGACGTGGTCTGCAACAGATTTAACATCATCCTGAATGGCTAGACCCGAAGTTTGCCCAAAAGGCAATGGCCACCAGCTTGTTGTTGTCCTGCTGTGCTCCTGTCATCACTTCCCAAGCTAAATGTTGCACTTGTAGATATGGCCGTCTATGTGATGTGAAATAAAAAGGGAGTCATCAGACAAAGTGGCTTCATCCGATGCTCCAATGTCTCATTCTGATGCTTGTGTGCCCATTGTATCTGTTTTGACAGTTCACATGGGTCTCCCTATGCACTCTGATTAGTCTGTGCAGCTACCCAACCCCATACATGCACCAGAGTGCCATTAATTTTGTGTTGTGACATTCCTCCTATAACCATCAAACTGTGTGCCACATTAGACCATCTGTAGGCTCAGGTCACTTGGACTAGCCTTTGTTGTTCTTGTGCGTTGATGAGTCTTGGGTGCCTGACACTTTGATTTGTGTTTTTTTTTTTTTCACCAATTTAGTAGACCAGAAGTTTTGCTGTTTCATAATTATTTTTTAGGGCTTTTTCACCTTTATTTGGAAAGGACAGTGAAGGTTACAGACAGGAAAGTATTGGGAGCAGAGAGAGGGGAAGGGTCGGCAAAGGACCTCGAGCCAGGAATCGAACTCAGGTCGCCGTGAGCACCATGGTGCTATATGTCAGCACACTTAACTACTAGGCTATTGGCGCTGACAAGTTTTGCTGTTTCAATGAAACTCAGAACCAGTTGCTTTAGCCTTGGCCAATGTGACTCGGATCTTTATTCCTGCCAATGAACCCTTTTCACTAGAATGTTATGATGCTAACTGTCATCCTAATTTTAAATCCTTGAAAGTTTTTAATATTTAGATCTTTTTTTTAATGTGTGAACATTTATATGCATTTATTTATGTCTTATATCATCTTTGCATCAAATTACAAAAAAACAAATTACCGCTTATGTGAGTAAATTTGATGTAATTCTCTCTTCTGGCTGTCGTCATCAGTCTCACACTATTTTTTTCTTTTTCTGAAAGTCTTGATAACACCATAGAGGAGTTTTTCTTTTATTTCAGCAAGTAGGATTGTAAAAAAAATATTTGTTGTACTCTAAGTCTATAGGGTCTATGTCTTGTACATCCATCTGAAAAATCGAATACATGATACCTAAAGTATGTGGTATTACCTGGTTTGTTTTAGCCCATATGTGTGTAAATGGACAAATCCAACCATTGGGATACAAATGTAAATAAAATTCACCCAGTGAGTGGGTTTGTCCATATTTAACACAAATTTGAGTTTGTGACACATTCCTTTTATAACCATCAAAAGTGTGCCACATTAGACCATCTGTAGGCTCAGACCAATTGGGCTAGCCTTTGTTGCTCAGAGTGTTATTAATAGGAGATGATGACTGTAATGTTTTAGCTCATAAGTGTAAAATCTCAGTTTTAGAACACATCTCTTATGGAATTTACTCATGGTTTTAATATAGTAAATCTCTTTTATAGTAAATGCCATGGTAGTAAAACCATGTTTTAATTTATGTTTGCCATGGTTTAACTACAGGACCTACTACTATTTATTGTGCATTAGAAATTTACAAATACAGCAAAACAGGCAACAAAAAAAGTTCCAAAGAGAATTGAAATTGTTCAAAAACAAAAACAAATGGAAGACGTTCACAAGATGCCAAATACAGATAAATAATAACTTACAATAGGCAGAGCTTTTACATTTTTTACAGCTTTGAGAGACTTCATTAACAGAATAAGTTTGTTGACAAAAACCTTGTATAAATGGGGGATTTTGAAAGTCTACATTTGTGCTTAAAGAGTTTATCATTTAAAATATGAAAATTAACAAAATTGTAAATTTTTCATCACCATTTTCAAAATAACAAATACTTATTTCAGTGTTATCAACATATTATTTCAGCAGAATTATTAGAAGTCTTTCCAAAATAATTGCACACACTGACAATCAACAAACACGTGACAAGGATTCCTCACTGTTTTTTACAAAACGAACATTTTTTTTTTATATCTGACAATTTGGAGAGTCACAAGTTGGCTGGGTATATTTTATGTAAAATCTTTAAATAAATTTCTCTTACTTTATTTGAAATGCAAAATGTGTACGGTAGCAGCCATGCTTTTCTTCAGTTAACCTCCCATAATAAAGAATTGCAATACAATTTATTGTATTCCAATAACTCTATTTTTATCATTAAATACTTGCTTTATGTCTTTGTTGGTACATTTTTTTATCTAATACATTTTTACCATCAGGAAATGACATTGTTTATTTTCTATCTTATAATAGGTCAAATGACTGCACATTAAATTAACGAGTCCAGCGGGGATAGCTTTGATCACTGTTGAAAATTCTTCAAATTTAACAGGAAATTTGAATTTAGGTAAAAAGGATTCATATGAATAGATCTTTGAAGATGAACCAAACAAATCACTTTCGTATACCAACCCATGCTCCAATCATTTCTCCAAACATAAACTTTTCCTTTAACTGTAAGCAATTCGTTTTTCCAAATTTTCATACTGTGAGGAGAAAAAATATAATGTAGTACAGGCATACTACTAGCATGCATGTCTGAACGACTCTGTTCTACCTCCGTGTGCTCAATCAGGTCCTGTTGAAATGAGGATATAAAAGCTGCTAGAATCTGCCATCTAGTGGGCAGAGCTTAAACAATAACAGCCGCTCTCTTCATCAATTTTTCAGTGGAGGAAAAAGGCCGACTAATCAATTTCGCTGTCATCTAGTGCTATGGGCTACAATGAGAAACGAGAAGAGGCTAAAGTAGAGAGAGAGAGATTTCAATTGGATAACACTGGCATTACAGAACAGACGTAGAACATTTAAATAATTTCTGATAACTCACTTGATTATTTTATCACAAGATTACGGCGTAATGCACACTTTCATTCTGCACTGCCGTCGTTTTTATTTACGCAGAGCTCAAAAGCTTGACTGACGCGGGGTTTTCTTAAACAGCCCCCCTCCCTCACACGCCCCTCTCTCGTGTATTTGTTCATTCCCCCTCGCCCTCAGTCCTCTGTCAGTCCTGACATTTTAATCTGCTTGGAAACAGCTGAGACTGATCAAGCCGCCTGGTAATTACAATTACACTGCTTGGCAAACGTGCCAAACGCGTATGTATCCCTCTATTAGGATGCATCGAGCTGATCGGGTTTGGAGGGAGGGAGGCGCGCAACATATAAATCCGGTTGTCCTACCAGCAGCTTAACAGTTTTGTAATGGGAGGGTCAAGACTGATAAGATGGAGGGAGGGGGAAATAGATGAGTGTCTGTGCCTCGAGGGACAGAGACACATTTCTCAAGAGACCTGACCCGTCCTGTGCTCTCCTCAGTTCCAATGCATTTCTATTGCGCGCTCCTTGTTTTTGATCTGGTGCGCGCAGTAGTAGGTGTGTGTGTGTGTGTGTGTGTCCTTTGCTGGTGCTCAGCTGGTGCCGTGAGGTGGCGTTTCATTAGGCTTAATGAGATTTTAACAGAACAGTCTCTCTCACTCTGCCACCTTTCTGACTGGGTTCATTTCCCTTTCATCGGATCTGTTGCATATTAGATGTAGACGCTGAATATTTGATGAGAAGGGGGTGTTATGGGGAGATCATTTTTTAAAATCTTACGAAGGATTAAAAATCTGTATACTATAATATCGAGTTCTCACTCCGCTTTTTTATAAAGCAGACGCATTTATACCCTATATCTTGTACTGAAAGCATATGTGTCTTCCCTGCTGAAAAAAACAGGATATGCTGGTAAGGTATGTTTTGATGCTGGTATACTGGTTTCAATGCTAGTTTTACTGGTCCTGATGCTAGTCTTGCTGGTTTTAATGCTGGTTTTGCTGGTCTCAGTGCTGATCAAGACCAGCATACCAGCATCAAAACAGCATATCCTGTTTTTTCAGCAGAGTTTTGTGATCAGCATCTTTTCATTAATGGGCGAATGTAAATATTAAAACATTCAGTGTTGAATTGAAACCTTGCTGTTTTATTAAATTTAAATCAATGACAAAAACAATAATAATATAATAGGATAATAATAATAATGATTGTACTATAGCCTAAACTTTTACCTTCAGATAAAAAAGGTTAAAGTTTCATTCTGCAATGGTTTGTATGTTTAATTAACAGTCCCAAAAGTCTCCCAAAATATTTCATAAAACATATCCCACATTCATTTGCACAAACATTACAAAAAGCATTTTTAACATCTACTGTAAATCTGCTCATAGGTGAATAAATACTATATATACATCGCTTACAAATCTCTATTTAAATGTATATTTTTATTTTCTAAAGGAAGCTTTACGATGTTATATTTGTGCATATACATTAGATTAGTCAGTACTGAAGCCAAATCTGGAGATTATCTAACAAAATAACTTATCACAATAGTCCAAAATTAGAACATTAAAAATGTTTTGAGAGCTAAATTGGCAGTGTACCAATTTCCTTTTGATCTTTTGCCACGGTGTTTGTTTTTTATCGAGCACCTGCGTTTGAGAACCCTAGATGTGCGCACATTTATGTTTTTTAGTTCCAAAATGAGTACACCCACATTTATATGTTAGGAAAAAATATTAAATAAAACATGTAAAAAAAGAAAAATTCAAGACAAACAAAAATGTATAAAATTTTGTTGCAATTTTGTAGTTTGTAATTTTTTCTCAATATTTTGCATGAATTTAAATGTATTATCTTTATATTTTTTAAGATTTGTGGGGACTAAAATATTATTTTAATAAATATATCTGTTTAATAAATCTGTTTTGTTTAAATATAATTTATGTTGAGCACTGTATGTATATGTATATATATATATATATATATATATATATATATATATATATATATATATATATATATATATATATATATATATATTATATATATATATATATATTAGGGATGCTCCGATCAGGATTTTTGCAGCCGATACCAAGTACCGATTCTTTGTGATGGTGATCGGCCAATACTGAGTACCGATTCTGATGCTTCAAGCTTTATAATACATGAAGCACATTTTCCCCCTAAGTATGATAATTAAGTGGAGATCTTGCCTTACACCTCAGAGAATAAATGAAGAATGTTGCATATAATCCCTCAAACATGTCTCTTATAACCATTTAGTGTGGACATGTCATGGTCAGAAGCAACTTTACAGAAAATAATAGATAAAACAGATACAAAAAAATGGTAAGAAAAACAACTAACAAAGCAATTTGAAAACATTGCAAATGATGGAAGAAGAATTCGACATGTCTCAATCAAGAAAAAGTACATATTTGATGCATAAGATGTTAAAATGCACATCTATAAATATATATTTGTTTATTGCAGTAAGTATATTACAAAAAGGTATATTATGAAATATTCAATTAAAACATTTTTTTTACGTTTTTAATTGCATTTCAGCCAGGTTTTAGTAATATTGTCAAAAACACAGAACTCTCAGTTCTTATATATGTAAAAAGGTCTAAACACATGCAAGACCATTCCAATATTTTGCTCTCCAACTAGCATGTCTGGTTCCTCTGCATATAAACTCGTAAACAGTGATCGGTTCATGAGATCGGCCAGATTGGCGAGTAGTACCGATCGAGTCATAAAATGTGATTATCGGCCGATACCGATCTCTGGCCGATCGATCGGAGCATCCCTAAAATATATATATATATATATATATATATATATATATATATATATATATATATATATATATATATATATATATATATATATATATATGTTCATATATTTGTGTGTGTGTCATGCATGTTTAAGAAGATTGGAGTTAGCAGTTATTTTAGAAGTGGAAACCAGTTTGGAGCTTTATATGGTATACAGTATATGTTATTTGGTACTGTAGTTTGGGAAGTGGTTTTGTATGATAGAAAAGGTCAAAAGTTAAATATCATTTGTATGCACCTGTAAATAATAACAAGACAGAAATGCTAGCAATAAACAAAGTAATAATAGATATTTTCATCATTATAATTTTCATTGTAGAAATGCTATTAAACACAACGCATGAAGAAATCTGTGGAAATTAGTGTGGGGTAAAATATTACTTAAACTCAAGAGATGTTGTATATAGTTTATTCTATAGCCATTAAGTAGACAATTGTAGACAGAAAAGTACTTGTGGCAGAAAAAACACTCCCATTTAGGAGTGATGTTGACTTTTGTTTTGTCTCTCTCTCTCACACTTACAGATGCTGAATGATAAACATGCTATGGTGCGTGTTGGTGGCGGATGGGAGCCCTTTGGCACTTACCTATTAAAGCATGACCCGTGCAGGATGACCATGATCGCCCGACCTGGACCCAAAACCTCCAAGCCTAACGGCAGGTCGCCAGTCAAGCGAGAGCCGTCTCGGGACAGTTACCTGGTCGTAGGTAGTACACAATCTCGCTCTAAGAAGTGATGGGACTCCGCAACCTCTGCCTCAATCTACAGCAGGCTGATGTTTTTATTTTTTTAGGAGGGAAGCAGCCCAGGTGGCTTGATCTTGTTTTAATGTTGACAATAATTTTTCTTTTTGGCAGCAGTCCTCAACGTTTTTACCCAAAAATAGCATTTACTGAGTCACAGTCTGCTTATCAACAGTCTCAGAAATAAAGGTACACCAGGGTACACTACGAAACATAACCCTTAGTAGTTTTTAGCTAATTTGTATACTTTAGGAAATGATTTGCACCTTAAGGTATCAATATGTCCTTTTAAAAAAAAAAAAAAGGTACTGTCCTGGTGACAGCTTTCACAACCTAAAAAAGACAATGACGTAAAAAGAAAAAGGAAAACTATGCAAGCCGAGAGAAAATCTGATTAAGACTATATCATTCACAGAGATTCGTTTTCAATGAGTGTAAAAACAAAAGCATTACAGTTTATATATCCATTAATATTAAATTAGCATTTAGAAAACAAATTAGCCAAATCAATTAGTAAATGGCGTTCATATTCAGCCCTAGGCGTGCTAAAGTTCCATATTAATGGATTCATTGCAGTTCAAGATTCTTTTAATATATTTTCAATGTTTACGTTTTCCTTCAGAACATGCTTTATTTTTGTATGATGCATCATTTTGGTACTTTGTTGGGTCACTTTTTGAATCTGGCCTGATACAAAAGAATATTGATCTGTATTTATATATATATATCTTGATATCTTCTTTTTGCTTTTTAATAAACATCCTCCTTATTTTTATTATGTTACATTTTTAAAAAGATCTAAGATCTGTAATAATCTGTAATATTTTATCATTCATTCAAGCCAACGTCTTATATCTTTTTGTTTAATTGTAACCTTCAATTCTGTTTATGGCTCTTTTATTATTATTATTATTATTATTATTATTAATTCATTTATTCATTTTCATTCATTCATTTTCTTTTCGGCTTAGTCCCTTTATTAATCTGGGGTCGCCACAGCGGAATGAACCGCCAATTTATCCAGCATATGTTTTACGCAGCGGATGCCCTACCAGCCGTAACCCATCACTGGGAAACATCCATACACACTCATTCGCACACATACACTACGGTCAATTTTAGCATACCCAATTCACCTGTACCACGTCTTTGGACTTGTGGGGGAAACCGGAGCACCCGGAGGAAACCCCCGGGGAGAACATGCAGACTCCACACAGAAATGCCAACTGACCCAGCCTAGGCTCGAACCAGCGACCTTCTTGCTGTGAGGCGAATGTGCTACCCACTGCGCCACCGCATCGCCATTAATATATTATATTATATTATATTATATTATATTATATTATATTATATTATATTATATTATATTATATTATATTATTCATCTGAAGTTTTTAAAATTGAAGCGTGCCTAAAGATCCTCTAGATGGCGCCCTATATCAAGTCAAGAGCTTATTTCAGTACTAAAGCTGACAATTTTTTTATTAAGAAATATCATGTCTACAGGACTGTGAACATACAAATATGCAGGACAGAATGTATTTCATACATGAGCCACCTGTCACATATGCTTCCCTTCGTGTATTCAGAAATATTATTATTTTTACTAATATGTTTTGTTACACTGAGCATGCTCTCAGATGAAGCCCAAAGGGATTACCAAATTAAAATCATTTAAATAAAGAAGTACATCATGATCAAATGCTACTAACATTTTATTTCATAAAATAAAAGTCATTTAAAAAATGGACACAATCTAAATACACTGAAATTAATAATAAATATGATGGCATGCGAGACACTGACACCTGTATTGTCCAGCTGTAATTATGAAATGAACCAGTAAAAACAGTTCATACCCCAAAATAATTTAAAAAGTGGTGCTACATCGGCTGCCAAAGAAAATGGCAACTTTTGTACAAATGTCTCTCTCCAAACGTGACAAAACACTTGATGCTTTTATGTACTTGTGCTCTTTTTTTTCCACCGTAATCCTCTCTAAAACATTTTCAGATCTGAACATGAATCTCGGTGTGGTGTTTAGAAGGTCTTCGCCACTGTTTTCAATTAAAACCCGATCCACAGTTCATCAGAAATGTCACAACCAATACAACTCTTTCCAACCTACCTAAAGGGATTTATTCTTTTGGCTTTGTTCAAATGCTTTCATACCATTAAAACACTGTAAGATTTACCCTAAAAAATGACTGGACTCTCCAGTTTCCCTCAGTACGTAATTTACAAACACAACCCTATTTTCCCCAAAATATACACTCAGAATACTTACACAGTATTTGTTGTCCTTTAGGCAAGACACTGCAGGCAAAAAACTGCTTATTTGTTTTGATTAACCTGCCAAAAGTTTTTGAGCTTTGTTTTTTTCAATATAGTATCTGGATGCAGCCTTGATGATGCAGGTTGACACTGCATGTCTCAGTGATGCAATGTCAAACACAATGCACTCAATAAAGCTAGTGACATCACTGTGAGGGGTAGGGTTAGGTGAACGCATTAAATAGCATTGGATACAGCTCAGATTGCACTGCACCAGGTCTGCATCCAGACACCTCTCGGTTTTTTTTTTGGTCGTGTTGTGCGGGACAAATGCACATAACTGATTTTCAGGTTCGTTACATCTAAAATATATTTGTGTTTCTTTTATCACTCTTTATCTTACAATTTAATTTGTGGCTGTAGATATTTAATGCAATGCTTATTTTTAAGTGCTGTTTATTCAAAATAATTTTTGTGACAGTTTTACTTTAGGTTTGTAGGACAGTGACTTTAGGTTTGCGGTAGGGGTAGTTGTTAATAAAATACAATTAATGGGAAATTAAATAAATAATATAAATAATTAAAAACTTCCGGCCTCTGCCATGTGTAATCTATATCTGATTATCCATGTTGACGGATGATAACAGCCTTCTTGAGCCTACCAGTTGGGGCAGAAGGCCCCTACTGGCCCATATCTATCAGCTGATAACCACTGATAACGCCCATTCAATCAAGTGAAAGCACTGAAATCAGCTGCATGGCCTAAATTTATATATATATATATATATATATATATATATATATATATATATATATATATATATATATATATATATATATATATATATATATATATATATATGTATGTGTATATGTATATTATTCTACAATAAAACAGAAGAAAAAAATCTGTTAAACATCCGTTAAAACAGCATTTTCTGAATTATGGTGTAATAAAATAAAAAAAGTCAAAACCTTTGTCAGAAAATGAACCAAGAAATTGAAACCTTCATCTAGTTTTGAAATATTTGTGCTAATAATGTATGCAAATTAGTGCATATTTCATTAAACAATGCCTGATTTGCATATTTAAAGATAAAATTTTAGATAACCTTTAGTAGAATAAATGTAATTAGTCAACGGGGAAATTGTGTAACTCTTAGTCTGTTTGTTTTTGCCATTTTCACCTGCAGTGTCTTGCATTAACTATTGCGTTTTCCACCTTCACCATGAATATCAACATCAGTATATTGTGCTCATGGATTGATCTGGATTTTGTGATTTCTATGAGACTATGAATGTACATTTGGCAAAGACATGTGAGGCATTGTTAAATGATTTATGGTAACTCTGCTTTTCACAGCATCCTCAATAAATAATATCCATGGTGAGAGAAGGATCAGTATGAATTATTCAGATATCTTAGAGACACACTCACTTTCAAAAAAGGCATTACTAGATTATTACTAGATTAAAGCCTTCAGGCCTGTTGATTTTTTTTCTTCTTCTTCTAAATATTGTTTGGTTGAAATCAGTCATACAAACATTACATGATGTAAACATTATAGCTTGTTGCGTGTCTTGTATTTGTAATATATTAAACGCCCTGCTGCTGAAATCCTTTGTCTTGATATCTATTCTGTACATTATTCTTTTCTATATAATGGACAACATAGGCTCATTCTGAAAATGTAGCCCTATATACATTTCTGGAGATTGCAAATTATTTGGCCAGAAGTATGTATGGCTGCATTTCATCTTTAAAACAAATGATACGGGGCGGTATGATGCAGTTCCTTTTCGCATTTACCAGCTGACCGCTTACCTCTGTATGGACGGCTTTCCCGCTGTTAGTTTGTCCTGTTAGCTCGCCATGTACATCGGCGGACTTGAGACACAGAGATGAGCTGACCACTACAACGGGGTTTGAATCTAGTGAGGAACGGTTCCAGAAAGACAGTAAGACAAAAACAGAAGCCAAAAAGTAAAATAAACAAGTAAATAACAGAGTGAGAATGTGGTAAAATCTAAAAACGTGGTAAAAATCAGGCTGCTGCGATGGCTTTTCTTTTTCTGGATTGCTTTTTAAAACTGTTGATTGGGTTAAGGGAAGTGGGTGGGTGTGTCAGTTGATCTGTGCTTTTGAAAACACTATTGGTTGGGTTTAGGGAAGGAGGAGGATGGGTCAGTTGATCGGTCACTTAGTCAGTCGACAGTGGCCTCTGGTGGATTTTTGTGAGAACAGCAGGCGCGAATGACACTCACGAGAGAAATTTGAGATCTCAAAAAAAGCACCTGCTGGGACGTATTTGGCGCTCACCAGAAATGTATATAGCGGTACGTTTTCAGAATGAGCCTGGGTTGAAAATGGAAGCCTAGTTTTATCACAGGATTAAAAAAAAAATAATCATGACTTAAAAAATAATCATTTTCTCCTAATTCTCAATTTTATTCTTTCAATTTGGAGAACAAATTGTCATTTTCTTTCAAAGTCTAGATATCCAACACAATCTCACAGCAATTCATAACTTTTTGATTTAGTGGCTAATTCGTATTAATTGCTACAATCTCATTTGTACAATTCAGTACGATTTGCTTATCCCCCAATGGCGGTTGAGTTTAGGGACGGGGTTTGGTGCCACACCTCCTTTTTAAATCGTACATTTTCACACAACTGAACTCGTACAAACCCGTACGAATTAGCCACTAAACTGACAAAACATAAAATAGTTAGGTTTTCTCGTGATATCAGGCTAAAATATCTTACAATTCTGATAAGGGAATTTTAAGAATTGTGAGATGTGGACTTGAATTTCTGAAAGTTATGTCAATTATAAATTAATTTCTTTTAATTCTGAGTTCAGGCCTATGTTTCACACATTAATATTTCACAACTACAACTTGAATGATTAAATTGTAAGGATATATCCTGTAATTCCCACATGTTTCTAAGATATAAACGTTCAACTATGAGAACAAATCCTTGCAGGATAAAAACTCTCATTTGCAGAAATTTATACTGTAAATTTCCTGGTAATTCTAGCTCTTATAGTTTATATCTTCTAGACCTGGCTTCTGTATTGTAACTTGTAGTGACAAAAACACGATAGTGAGATAAAAAGTCATGATTATTTTTTTTCTTTTATCCCAAAACAGAAGAAAGCTTCCACATTATGTAGACCTCATATGACCTTTGGTGACTACATGTAACACTGAATTCTCTTAAAAGTCTTCAACCTCCAACTATATCTTGACTATTCAACATTCATTAGTGGCTGGAAGGTGCTGAGCTCTTGTGTAACTCTCATCTCTATCACGTTGTGCTCACATCAGCAATAAGGCTTCATGAGAAAATGACTTCCAACAAACATTTTCATAAACAAATAAGGTCGGTAATTCACATGCCATTTAGTTACAATAATTTCAATCAGATTCCCCCAGAACAGCTACTGTACCACAGACAAGCCAACTGTTTACCATCACAACAAAGAGTGAAAAGGCTCCCTTTGTATCCCCAGCCTAGTTTGCAGGACAGGCTCATTGGAAATACATGCTTTAGCCTACGTTTGAGTGTAGTTTGTAGGTAAAATGAAAGCTACAGGGCAGTATGATGCCAACAACTTTTGTTTCTTTTCACACTAATGATATTTGCAGGA
This sequence comes from Danio kyathit, assembly GCA_903798195.1. Classification (NCBI taxonomy): domain Eukaryota; kingdom Metazoa; phylum Chordata; class Actinopteri; order Cypriniformes; family Danionidae; genus Danio; species Danio kyathit. Next base: position 339,179 of record CAIGQS010000067.1, read on the forward strand.
GCATTGATAAAAAAAGATTCTTATACACCTTAAGCACCAAATAAATACCACAAATAAAAAACCTTGAAGGTGTTTATGGTTTGTAAAAATTCACCTGTCTATCTATAGATTGACAACTTTTCTGATGTAGTCAGTTTGCTTTGGTTTTGTACTTATTATGCAGAGCAGTAAAGTTTGAATCCGTTGAAAAAAAAGTACCGTTTGTAAACTTACATGGTTGAATTTTACTCATGTTTGCTTTTGAAAGCACTATTGGTTGGGTTTAGGTCATTGATTCACTAGATGATCTGTACAACAAGTCTTGCCTTCCTATGGTTATGTACAGGAAGGATGTGTATCTGAAACATTTAACCAAATGTATGCCAGCAGTTAGCTCTCTGCAACTCTCACATGGTTGCCCACTGAAGCTAAACAGGGTTGCGCCCGGTCAGTACCTGGATGGGACCACATGGGAAAGCTAGGTTGCTGCCGGAAGTGGTGTTAGTGAGACCAGCAGGGGGCGCTCAACCTGCAGTCTGACGCCCCAGTATATTGATGGGGACTCTGTACTGCTCAGTGAGCGCTGTCTTTTGGATGAGATGTTAAACCGAGGTCCTGATTATCTGTGGTTGTTAAAAATCCCAGGATGTCCTTTGAAAAAGAGTAGAAATTTAACCCTGGCCAAATTGTGTGCTGTCATGTCATCCATGTGGATGTTGCACACTGGGGTGGATGAGGAGATCCCACCCAACCCCCCACCCCCCGCAAAAAATGTGTAAAGCGCTTTGTGTCCAGAAAAAGCAATATACAAATGTAAGGAATTATTATTATTATTATTATTATTATTAATTTTTATTATATTATTATTATTATTATTACTATTATTAATCTAATGCTGGCTACACACCACAAGATAATCAGATTTTGATGTGATGTGAGGTTTGTTAAGAATGATCTAGGCTGCGTGTCCAACAGAGTATTTTTTCTCGAGCTGTGTTTTGCTTTCTATTGTTGTCGTAAATAGTAACACTGCGTTTTTTGAGCACCTGTGGTGTAGCGAGGCACTGACGTTTTACTGAGCGCTCTGTTTTTTTTTTTTGTTTTTTTTTCAGGCATTGCGAGTTGAAATCAATGGGTCAATGGGGTGAAGTCATCTGTGCGTTCTAACAATATGGGAATACCTCAAGGGTCTGTCCTTGGCCCATTGTTGTTTACAATGTACATAAATGATCTTCCAGATTACTGCCCAGGGGTTAACTGATAGTTGTATGCAGATGACACGGTCATCTATGTGTCTGCTAAAACACCTTGCCGAGCAGGTGAGCAACTGACCCAGGCTTTACAACATATTTCAAAATGGCTTGAGCTGTCTCATTTGATGCTGAATGTCAAGAAAACAGTTTCTATGTGCTTCTTTATAAGAAATAGGCCTGTAAGGGATACATTTGAGGTGCTGATTAAAAAAAAAGTTATTAAACAAGTGAATGAATTTAAGTATCTTGGCATAACTCTAGACATTAATTTAAAATGTGATAGTCATGTTAAAAATATAAGAAAGAAGGTTAAGCCAAGTCTAAACTGTTTTCATTTTATTAGAATATTTTTAACATATCAAACTGCAAAATGATACATGCACACAATGATATTCTCTCATTGATGTATTGCATTACATCGTGGTCACAAGCTTCTTTCACTACATTGAAGCCTATTGACTCGATATATAAACAAGCAGTTAACATTATGGACCTAAAGCCTATGCGATGGCATCATCGTGATGTTTTATGTAAACATAACCTTTTTAGTTTTAATAGTTTTATTACATTTAATTATCTTAAATTGGTTTTTAAATGTTTAAATAATCATGTTGCAATGCTGTTTTCTGATCTAATCAATAGGCATCAAACCTCTCACAGAGTCACACGAGCAACTGCTAATGGTGACTGTCTACTGTCAAAGTGTAAGACCTCATTTGGTCAATCTGTGTTCTCTGTAAAGGGAGCCAAATTGTGGAATGATTTACCTGTTAGCCTAAAATTAGAAAGTAATATAAATATTTTGAGTAGTGTTCTTAAAAAGTGGTAAAAAAACAACACAATTTTGAATATCACTCACGTTTCTGCAACTAATCTACTAGGAAGACCCTCAGCAGTGCCCCAATCGCAAATTAAAAAAATTCAACAGAACAAACGCGCATATGACATTCTTACTTAATAAACGAAACAATATCCAGTCAGAAATCAAGCTGACAGAAGACAGAAGAATATCAAACTCTGTCATGGCACACCAAAGTGAAATATATTTGGACCGCACAGATGGAGGATCAGCTTGTCGATTTGTGGAAACAGCACACATGTCTATTTGTTTATTTATTTATTCGTTCGACATGTTTATTCTCAAGTCTCGAGAGATTTTGTGTTCACATTCAGGACTCTGTTGGTGTGTGGCGTGCTGTTTTTAAAGATTTTATTTTTGGCCTTTTTGCCTTTATTACGTGGATAGGACAGTATTTCAGACAGGAAGCGAAGTGGGAGAGAGAGAGTGGGTAGGGACAGGAAATGTCCTCAAGCCGGGATTCGAACTTGGGTGGCGTGCTGTTTTTGTCACTTCATGGCACACCGCACATTATACGAGCAAAATGGTGAAGGATTTGGCTTGGTCTATAGGATGATCTAGGATATTTTTTTGTCATCATGTTTGTGGTCTCTAACATCTTAAAAATTATATAAGATGTATAAATATTTCAGTGTGTATCCAGCATAAGTAACGTATTTTAGATTTGCAAAAATGCAGCACCCTCTAGTGGATTTGTCATCTGAAATATGCAATGACGGTACTCAGAGCAACGTATTCACAAAAATGTAGGCAGAGGCATGTATTTCCAATGAGTCTGTGCTGATAATTTCATACAAATGCAGACCAGAAATCTAGACAAAATCAAACTTTTTTTTTTACGCATACAGACTCTTTGAGGCTTTCGCAAATGTGCTTCAGAAATACTCTCATCTCTCCTTTCTTGATTTCAGGCTTACAGTCCTCCAGCTTGAAGAAAAACCTGTGCATTTATTTGTCCTCTTGAAAAGATGTTTGTGCAGTTGTGAGATCTTTGAAAAGAGAGCACCATTTTATTACAAATCTTCTTGTAGACAGGAGAAGACCATCACCTCTTGTTTGCTTCTCATGTCATGAAGCGGAGAAGTGAAAATTGGGCTTTTGTGCCACAAAGGACCAGAGTGAGACACGTGAGAAGAGTGGAAGATGCTCAGTGGTCTGTGCGTGTGGATCCATTCGCTCCTCTGGACTCTGTTCAGAACACTTATAGACTTCTGAACAAATGGACAGCGTACACAAGTCATATGAAAACGGACAGAGGGACGATCCAGTCAATATACTGCATGATGAGGATGAACAGGACAAACGTTTCGTCCTAATGCAGACTTTCAGAAAAGTTGCTCCAGGAAGTGTCTGGTCACACAGTCCCGTTTTCGTGCCTGGACTTGTGGACTGTGGTGCGGGCCAGCGGGCTGCTTAAAGAAGGGGCCAGTGTGCATAAGAAACCGGCCAGGAGGGTGAGGCCCAGTCCACCCCAGGCACAGAACATGGACCAGCCGTAGCCGTGACTGATGTCCTCTGGAAGGCCGTACAAGTAGCGCGGGTAACGCGACAGCTCGAAGTTGATGCCCGCCACACACGTGCAGAGGGAGATAATACAGCAGGTTCCTGTCAGAGGGCACATTTTAGGATTAGGGATAGGCAATACTAACATAAAAAAAAAATGTATATGATACTGAATTGATTAAAGGGCACCTATTTTACCCTTTTTTCAAGATTTAAGATAAGTCTTTTGTGTCTCCAGAATGTCCCATCAGATTATTTATTTTACCTATATTAGAAGTTTCAGCTCTGAACACACTGTAGCTGTTTTTGTCGCGTGTGCCTTTAATGCTGGTTGTCCCCACCCACCATTTCCATGTGCCTGTCAGAGTGTGCCTCAATCTCCGGCTGTGTCAGATAAACAGCACAGTGACAGACATGAAAGCAGATCTCACGTTACGTTTGTGAGAAATACTACAGTAAGAACTTTCCCAATGATTATTTGATGTATTTGTTGTGGAGTTAATTCAAGCCTTTCTGCAACGATGAGTCACGCACAATGTCTTTACAAAGTTCAGTTATGCCGAGTTCAGACTGCGTGATTTTCAAAGTAGTCATGTCATGGATGTTTTCACACTGCATGACTATCTGGGCTAGTGTTCCGTCTGTGCTTTGTTTACACTGCAAGATGTATCGGCGACAGGGTGGTTCACACTGCATGACTTTAAAATAGGAAAAATCGCCGACAACTTTGTCCGAACTACGTTTCACAACCAAACACACGTGAGAAGACATGGGAGGTCATGTAATAAATATCTTGCTATTAGCTACATGATGAGAAAGACTCCTTTAGTGGGGTAGAAAATGTGCTTATTTTGCTCACCTGGCTTTGAGGGGAGCAATTTCTCTTAAACTTTTTTTAATTTTTCGACCCGGTTGTGCGTATTGCTCAGATGATATGTCAAACAGACACAATGCTCCTGCCAAATTTCCAGGAGTTTTTCCTCAATTTCTTGGGTCCAAATAAACTGAAAAGGAGTGCTTTTAACTTCTCCTCCAAGCTCCCGCTGGCCTGCAGGTAGCCAGTATTAAATGCTGCTCTCTCATTGGCTGTAGGTGATCGTTGATGTTATTTTCAACCAGAACACATTTGACACTGCATGATTTAAATCTCAGATCGCGTCTTTGATAGTTCATACTGTGTGATTGTCACTCGCGTGAACGAGCACTGATTTGCCTGTGATTTCAGGCATTTGTCGGCGATTTCTCAAAACCTGTCGCCGAGTCAAAATCGGGGCTACAATCATGCAGTCTGAACTCGGCATTACACAAACAGTGCTTGCGTTTACTTTGCACTGTTTTTACGCGGCAAATGTGACAGGATACATGTTAATATCCACTGCTTTATGGACATCTATTATGTTAAAGTACAAAATAAACCTGATTTAGCGTCCAAAAACCGTGATTGAAGCGTCTTCTTTTATAATTGTACTGAGATGCGGCTGTGGTGATAAAGATGGTAAAATCGCTGTAATTCATTACAAACATGCACTGTTTTAAAAACGTTTTAAACTTGTAAAACTTATTCTTGATCACATTTGATGATGATTGATGATCACAGAGAGCTGAACAGATCTTTTAATCCCAGTTGCTTTGCGCTCATCTTGTCTTGTGGATATGATTATACGCATTACTACGGAGACATGTTAATACGGGGGGCTGTCAATCAATTCGGTGGGTGTGGAAACCGCACTCCTACATCACGTTATGGTGGGCCTCAAAATGGGAGGGATTTGGATCCTATTTTAACGTCAGAAAATTTTAAAAAAGGGACTTATTGTCTTTAAATCACCCCAGTATGACTGTGGACACACTATACCTACACACAGTTCTGTCCAAACACAGCTTCAAAAAGATGATTTTCATCATAGCTGCCCTTTAAATACCTACTGTATATACTGATACTGGTGATGATACTCATTTTTATTTTATTTTAACAAACACAAAACAAAACCACAAACACATTAACATGAAATGCCTCACACAAAAATAGATGAACAGAAATATACATATGGTAATAGCCATAGAGAATTGAACCACAATAAAGTCAGTACAGCAGGACCAATAGTAAAAGAAGGAAAAGAAGACAAATGAATACCCCTGAAAACATCTCATCCCAAATCTAAAGATACCACACACAGAGGTGTTTATACTGTCCAGATATTGTGTCCAAATGTGAATAAAAGCATCAGTTGTAGAGTGTTGGAATTCCAGAGGAATAGTCTGTTTAATAAACAAACGACTTCCTCTTATGGAAGAGGTTTATCAGTTACATTTATATGATCATTTACATTAATAAGTTCTTCCTGGAAGCAAAAGTTAACAGGCAACATAATATTTCTTAAATGAATATGCTTTTTTCTCTCAAAATAATGTTAATTAATAATAAAAGATCATTAGGTAACACTTTAGCTTAAGTAGAAATTCTCACTATAAACTACTGCCTTAGTACATGCCTATTATTAAAATATTAACTGTTTATGAAGTATGGTCTTATTCTTGCTAATCCTACATAACACCTTAACCAATTACTACCTTACTAACTATTGTTAAGCAGCTAAGTTGTAGTTTATTGAGCTAAAAATCTTAGTTGATGTTTTGCTAATAGCATGAATTGTATATTAAAGTGTCACCAGTTATTCCACTTAAAAGATAATCACATTTACATGACACATATTGGGCGATAATAGCACAAATAAATTGTGAAGACTAATCAATATGTTTAAAACAAAACCATTTTTTAGAATTATTTATAAAAGTATTTGTAGATAAATGACATTGCTAACTAAATGTGCACATTTGGACTTTTTACATGATCTTTTTTTTTTTTGAGTTACAATTTAGTAAAGCTTGTTTAAAGATACAGTTCACCCCAACATTTTCATTCTGTCATCTTTTACTCTCCTTTAATTTGCGCCTAACCAGTTTAAGTTTTTTTTGCATACTGTTAAACACAAAATAAGATATTTAACCAGTAACCATTTACATCTATAGTAGGATAAACAAATAAATCAGTGGTTACTGTTTTCCAACATTCTTCAAAATATCTTCTTTAAATGAGGTAAATGTATATTGTTGGATGAACTATCACAGACACTATCATACACTGTAAAAACAAAATGCTGGCTTTCACATTATTCCTTTATGTTCTCCTAACACAAATTGATTAAACTAACTTAATTGTTTGTAACTAAACTAACTTAAGTAGATTGAACATAAAACAATTAAGTTATCCCCAAAAAACTCAAGAATTGTGTTAATTTAGCTCATTTTAAATCAGTAGTTTGAACAAACAGCAAAATCACTTTTTTTATGTAGTGCTCGCAAGATACACAGTTGAAGTCAGAATTATTAGCCCCCTTTGAATTTTTTTTCCTTTTTAAAATATTTTCCAAATGATATTTAACAGAGCAAGGAAATTTTCACAGTTTGTCTGATAATGTTTTTTCTTCTGGAGGAAGTCTTATTTGTTTTATTTCGGCTAGAATAAAAGCAGTTTTTAATTTTTTAAAAACCATTTTAAGGTCAGAATTATTAGCCCCTTTAAGCTATATTTTTTTCAATAGTCTACAGAACAAACCATCATTATACAATAACTTGCCTAATTACCCTAACCTGCCTAGTTAACCTAATTAACCTAGTTAAGCCTTTAAATGTCACTTTAAGCTGTATAGAAGTGTCTTGAAAAATATCTAGTCAAATATTATTTACTGTCATCATGGCAAAGATAAAATAAATCGGTTATTAGAAATGAGTTATTAAAACTATTATGATTAGAAATGTGTTGAGAAAATCTTCCCTCCGCTAAACAGAAATTGGGGAAAAAAATTATTCAGGGGGGCTAATAATTCGGAATTCAACTGTACAGTATATCTTGCGAGCACTATGACTGACTCATTTTAATAACAGTGGTATTTAGGAAATGTATAATTGTAAATTTGTATCCCTGCCTAACTAGCCTAACTCCTGCATTGAAAAAAAGGCTGCGTTTCTGTGACTGTGGGGCTACATGAGTGTCTTTCTTCACAGTCATGTGAGACAAAGCCACAGAACAACATATGTCAGGAGCAATTTAGGAAAACATTAATCATAAACACTGAAAACACTTGAAAGCAATGCAGTCAAGCATTTGATCCAACTTCTAAGCACCATTGTGTGTATATACACCATGATGTACTGCAATGGTCTCAAACTCAATTCCTGGAGGGCCGCAGCTCTGCTTAGCTCCAATCAGCTTCAACTCACACCTGCTTAATAGTCTCTAGTAGTCTTGAACAACTTGATTAGTTAAATCAGCTGTGTTTGATTAGGGTTGGAGCAAAACTGCGGCCCTCCAAAAATCGAGTTTGAGACCTATGATGTACTGTATGAGAAATCAGCCACTAGATGGTGCCAAAGTTGAGTCATTTTTAACACATTCTATCTTTCAAGCAAACAAACAAACACACAGAGTGTCTCTTACCGCCCATGAGGAAGAGTAGTCCAGCTACATACTGCATGAGATCATGTTGCTGGCAGCATCCAAGAACACCGATGATCCAGCCAAAGAGGATGATAGAGACAGCCATGCCCACAAAACCTGCTGTCATCCTGCGCAGATCTGCATGCACAACACCAACATTAATGCCCTTTTACTGCCTCTCGGGACTGGTAAACATCTAGTGAAGACTTTTATTGCTGTTGAATATTTACTTTTGCTTTTAGTTTATTCATCAAAAACTAATAATATTCAATATACTATAAAGAGAATAATAAAATTGATGCTGCTATTTGCCTTATTAAAGCAAGTCCCACAGTACATTTGCATAATTAATAAATCAATAATAATAAATAATTATTATTATTTTTAAAAAATGAAAATATAAATATAAAAAGATATATTATTTATTCAGTTTTTAATATAGATTTTTTTCAAAGCACATCATTTAGGTCTCATCAGTCACAGGTAATTATTGATTCTAAATAAGAAAATGTAAATAACACTCTATGATGTAGTATAAATATAGTAAAAATGAAAGCATAAATATAGTATTATTTAAGTTACAATATAACTGATTATCTGCAAATTATTCCTGATCATGAACAAAGTATTTTGTCTGTTTTTTGTAATTAAATCAATGGTAAAGTTACATTTATTAACATTAATAACATATACAGGGCTTGACATTAACTTTTTTGATCACCAGCCACTGTGGCTAGTAGTTTTCCAACATTACTAGCCACTCGCCATTTTCACTAGCCACAATTTTGTTGTTGGGAAAATATATTTGCATAAATTTGACGTTGGCATGCTAAAAGTACTTGATTTAAATTATGTGTTATGTCCACATGCCTCCTTGTTTTTAATTCACATGACTTTTTAGGGCTCAACACTAAGGATTTACTATTTTCTTTCTCTGGCCACACCAAACTAATTATTTCCTTGCCACAATTTTTTTTTAAATGTGTCAAACAACCTAAATATAGCTGTGTACATACACTTTATTCAACAAAAATGTTCTTAAAAAACAACAACTGACATTTTAACTATAAACAGTAGTTTGTCCAGACTAAAGGTCCCAAATCATCAGGTAACTACGTATAGATAAATGAAGAGTTATTCGCCTATTTAATTAATGATAATTAAACCATAATAACTGCAAGCAAAAGAAAGCAAGAGAAAAACATTCTGTGTGCGACAGTGAAAGGATGATCACGTGCACACAGTTAACGTTAGGCCCAATAATAATCTGTTCAAAGAATGGTAAAAGCGAAAGCGGCAACAGCTGCAGCATACAAAAAAAAAATCTGGAAATCTCTTGAAAGCAGCAAGACTGTGGACTTTTCAATCTATTTCAAAGAGAAACGATCGCACCAGTTGCGTTTCGAGGCACGTTTGTTTTGCGCAAGGAAATGGGAGCTTTTAAGCACTCACGCGCATCACATCAGCTGTTCCTCGCTCACGTCACCGTGCGCCTGATCCTCTTTTCATTCGGTATTCACCTGCTTTCTTTTGCTTACGCAAACAGTTATCAATCATGCTGTCGTGCTGCACGTTTGCACGCATATTGACAAACGGTCTTAAACTAAAATTATAATCTTTAGGGACGAGGCAGCTCTGGCAACTTAAAAATTATTTTTGCTAGTGGGGCTGTCTGTCTAACCCGCCACAGCTGAAATTTACTTGAATTACATTCACACTGCACACCTTAGTTTCAAACAACAAGTAGACACTAGTCTAGGTTTAGCAAACCCCCTAAAAAATAATAATAATAATAAAAAAACACCAGCCTAAATTCGCACAACTGTAAGCATGTTGTCAGCTTCACACTTTTTGCAAAACTTTTATGACCCCGGAAAGCAAGTCACTTCCTGTTGGATTTTTGTGTTTTAGGTAGAGAATTGTGTGTGTAGAGTTTTGAAAAAGAGTGTTTTATGCAATTAAAAACTGAGTTGAGTTCAAGGCTGAGAAATAGCTTTTGATTTTGGAGATTTGCTGTGTAGTTTTGCATGTGAAGAGGTTTCAGAAATTGTGTGACATGAAAAGATTTTGTGTGTAAGCAGTTGGAAAAAACTGTAACACACTTGTATGCTTTTGACACAAATATTTATCATAATGTAATTTCCTTGCAATTTCAAAGCAAAGGCTTTCAAATGAACACACACATCAAACAACTGGTTAAAAACAGCCACGATGTGCACACACTGGTGCATAACTGTAGACACACCAATCAGGTTTAAGGCATTATATCATCCACTATCTTTGTCTCCTGTGTGTATGTTTTTGTTTATATTCATTCAAAGACTCATCATCTCAGATAAGCAAAAGACAAATGCACACATGCTATTCCTTACTGTAAATACAATCACCTTTTCAAAAATATGATTGGTTTCTGTCCAACTACATGTGGTTGATGTATTTGTAGTATTTTCTTTCATACTCTTCGCTGTAATAATTATAAAGCAAATAAATAAAAAGTCTTGCTATTGTGTTTACTGTAAATTTTCTCTTTGTCTATTACCTTGATGTGTACATGTAGAAACTAAAGGAAGAAGTGCTTTAAGTTTTGAATAGCTGTCTGTGTATGATGAATCCAAAATATAAAATCATGGCAAAGGTGTTTGAAATTTTAGACAAATGTGTGCTTTTGAGATATATATATATATATATTTTTTTTTTTAAAGCAATGCTACATGTTGCAAGAGATGTGGGGTATTTTGCAGTTCATGTGCTGTTCCTGAATTTGTGTGTGCAGTTTTAAAAAAAGGCATCACAGTGGTGCAGTGGGTAGCACGATCACCTCACAGCAAGAAGGTTGCTGGTTCGAGCCCTGGTTGAGTCAGTTGGCATTTCTGTGTGGAGTTTGCATGTTCTCCCCGTGTTCAAGTGGGTTTCCTCCGGGTGCTCCGGTTTCTCCCACAAGTCCAAAGACATGTGGTACAGGTGAATTGAATAAGCTAAATTGGCTGTAGTGTATGGGTGTGTGTGATTGCGGGAGTGTATGGGTGTTTCCCAGTGTTGGGTTGTGGATGGAAGGGCATCCGCTGTGTAAAACATATGCTGGATAAGTTGGCAATTTATTCCACTGTGGTGACCCCTGATTAATAAAGGGACTAAGCCGAAAAGAAAATGAATGAATGAGCTTAAAAAATTAAAAAGGGCAAAGTTTTGAAGTGTGTGAGCAGTTGAAAAAAAACTGTATTAACTCCAACATTTACTAATGTATTATTAAAATCAAGTGTAAATATTATTCAACAGACCTGAGCTAACAGGAACTAACAAATAATATTTTTAATTTATCTAATCTAAATATTTATCTTCATCAAATGTTAATTCGATGAGTAATTGTTAATGTCTGTTGACATATGTACTAACATCAAGAAATGGATCCCTACTGTGAAGTGATACTAAATAATTTGCTGTCTTTAAATGTTCAAGTTGAATTAGATTTTCTGTTCTGATAATTTTAGTGAAAACTAGATTAAACTGACCTCAAAAATTAAAATAAAGTTGCCATTGGTTAAACTATTATGACTCATGGCTACACTAGAACTACACTATTATTCATGTAGACATCATAATACATCTTCTTCAGTATTTATTGATGAATTGGAAGTTCAATAAACAACATTTATTTGAACTATATACAGTGCTCAGCACATAGAATTCCACCCCTCACAAATGTCTAATTTCAGTTCTTATTTTTAACAGGAAGCTATACAATATTATATTTGTGCATATACACTAGATTAATCAGTACTGAAGCCAAATCTGGAGCTTATCTAACAAAATAAATTACAATAATGGTCCAAAAACTAGTACAGCCTAATTTATATGTTATATAAAAATATTAAATAAAAATTTAAAAATGGGAAAAATCAAGAGAAGCAAAAAATGTAAAAAAAAAAAAATTGTTGAAATTATTCATTCATTCATTCATTTTCTTGTCGGCTTTGTCCCTTGCGGGGTCGCCACAGCGGAATGAACCGCCAACTTATCCAGCACGATTTTACGCAGCGGATGCCCTTCCAGCCGCAACCCATCTCTGGGAACATCCACACACTCATTCACACTCATACACTACGGACAATTTAGCTTACCCAATTCACCTGTACTGCATGTCTTTGGACTGTGGGGGAAACCGGAGCACCCGGAGGAAACCCACGCGAACGCAGGGAGAACATGCAAACTCCACACAGAAACGCCAACTGACCCAGCCTAGCCGAGGTTCGAACCTGCGACCCAGCGACGTTCTTGCTGTGAGGCAACAGCACTACCTACTGTGCCACTGCGTTGCCCTGTTGAAATTATTTAGATTGTAATATCTATATATATCTATATATTGTATATATATTGTAATATTTCGCTTGAATTTAATTGAATTATCTTTCAATTTCTAAATATGTTTGGAGATTAAATTATTATTTTAATGAATATATCTGTTTAAAGAATCTGTTCTGTTTAAATGCACCAAAATACATTGCCTATATTCACTGAGAAATGAATATATTCATTTTTAAAATGGGGTGTAGGCAACTCAATTATGCTGAGCGCTGTATCAGTATAAGTATCTATACCACTACTTTTGCATCCCTCCTGAATAAAAGCATACATTTCTAGTCTAAATATGAGCAAGGAAAAATAAGTGGCAGGCTACATAAAATGTTTGGTCTTGGTGAAAAGATGAATCCTCTTTAAAGTAGATCAAATCTCTGAAAGTGTGCATGTATTTCAACAAAATAAGATAAATCTAGCCTTTCATTCTCCATCCCTTTCATCCATTACAAGCAAAAGTATCCTATTTCCCCCAAAAAAATCATTACAAGCGAAAAATCTGTGTGTGCATATATATTTACACAGAGTTTGACAAACACCTCATGTATACAAGCACATCACAACTGCTTATGGCTCAAACCCCAAGGCATGATTTGAGTGAATGTGACACAAGTAAAGAAGCGTCTGTCAGACTCACGCAGCGCATGCCACTCATCCTGCCGGATGGTCTTGGTGATGTTGGCGGGGAGGTTTCGAGGCAGAATTGAAGAGGTGTAATGATACTTCACTGGGGTGCATCTCTGGATGAACCCTGTTTGAACAAAACAGTCAATCAAATATTGCACAAAAGCAGACTCATTAATGACATTTCGACAGCGACTGTTTAGAGAAACAAAATGCTTTAATCTCTTGATGAACAGCAGGTTTGTTGTGATCATAAAATGCCCACAGAGACCCATGATGAGTGTATTCGCTTTAATTAAATGATTTCCTGTTGAGCAATTACGCACATATATGATCAAACGCATGGGGTCATAAATGTCATAGTTACAGTTTTGATCGATTTATTTCCAAGTCAAACTATGTAAGTGGACTTTACAGCATGGTTTGGCATGCATGGCAACCTCTATAGGCATGTTTCATGGCCGTTTTAAAGTGATAGAGTTGCATCACAAATAACACACTGTACTTGTACAGTACACAAAACAAGTGAATGAGTTTAGTGTTGTACCAAATGGAACCCTAAAGTTGCGTCCCGAATCACATACTTGAGCACTTTTCTGTGCCATTTGTAGTATTCATTTTGTAAGTAGCATTCAGAGTGGAAATTCTAAAAGTAATGAGAGTATTTTAAATAATCAGAAAATGGTTTAACTGATTAAAAGAAATGTTGAACACTTCATGCTTGCAGTTTTGCTTACATAGCAGTGAAGGAGCTGAGGTTGGATTACTTCATTTATTTGACATTGTGAGATCAAAATTCAAGTGATTATCCTGTCTCCCATAGGTGAATGAGGTTGTTCTCATCCAGTGACAGTATTTTATTACATCACTTCGCATGTTTTGCAGTAGTTCTGAAATCAAATGGGGATAGATATATGATGCAAAAGTTCAAATGTATTAGTTTAGAAATTATGCATCATGGTAAAATATTTTTGAGGTAATAACATGGTGTTGAGCAAGGAGGAACCGTGTAAAGGCTTTAATAATCGATGATCTGCTCCATCATCATAATTTGTGCCACTGGAGTTCATTTCAGTTGCAAAAAACTGCAACAAATTGCATAGTTATGTAATGTTTTGTACAAATTAGGACTGGGCAAAAATTAAATAACAAAATAAAACAGACAAATAAATAGTTAATTCATTATTCATTCTCAAAGGTGTGAACATTCTGTTGCCTATGGAGAGACATAAAGACAAGTGTTGGATCCAAATGCTGTTTATTAAGAGAACTGTCAGACAGGCAAGGTAATTCACAGTAAGACAGAATCCAAAGTGTAATCTGTATAACACAGGTGAATGGTTAAGATAGGCGGCAGGAATCAAAAACGACAAACAATTCAAAAGGTTAAAAACACAAAATGAAACAAACAAGGCAAACTGTTTTGTAATGCAGCAACAGCTAAACAAGACTTAGCAACAGATGTGTGAATGAAACGTGTATTTATAGTCAAAGTAATTAATGATAATGTCCTTCAGCTGTGTATGTAATCAAGGTGAACTTGAAACCGGTGTGTGAATGCAGGGTGTAAAGGTATATGTAGTTCAGATGAGTGTTACAGCAACTAGCAAGGGCAACACTGCTGGCAATCATAACAGTATTTTCCCCTATTTTCTATATTCTAAAAATAAAAATAAACAAAAAGTTTATTAAACAGATTTTTTATTAAACAGATTTTTTGCATTTATTTGCCATTTATAAACTGATGGTCACTGTTGATTTTTAGAAATATTAGTAGCATTTGAATTTAATCAATAGGCATTGAATCAAATCAAGAATTCAATAAATTGATATTTCAAAAAATGGACAGCAAACATTTTCTAATGAGCCTGGACAGTTTAAAAACAAACCTAATTCATTTAAACTTTTATTAATTCATTCATTTTCTATCGGCTTAGTCCCTTTATTCATCAGGGGTCGCACAGCGGAATGAACCACCAACTTATCCAGCATTTGTTTTACACAGCGGATGCCCTTCCAGCTGCAACCCAGTACTGGGAAACCTTTTAATGGCCTAAAAAACTCCTCAGTATTTAAAAATAGCAGATCTGTGAATAAACAATGTGACTGCAAATGGTACTATTAAATGGATAGTTCACCCAATAATAAATCAATTCTGTCATCATTTACTCTCCCTCCACTTGTTCCAAACCTGTTTGAGTTTTTTTATTCTATTGAACACAGTAGAAGATATTTTGAAGAATGTAGAAAATCTATAGCCATTGATTTCCACAGTATTTTTTTGTTCTTACAATGTATGTTGATGGCTACTGGTTTCAATCATTCTTATGATTGAATATTTTGTTTTGTTTTCAACAGAAGAATGGAATTCTTTAAAGTTTAGAACCAATGGAGCATGAGCAAATGCTGAGTAAATTTTTGAGCCGACTACACCTTTAAAATAGAGTTATCAGTTATGCATATTATCCCTATAAATAAACAAATAAATTAATTACAACTTTTTCATTTTACAACTGTTAACATTTAGTTTGACTCATTTTGTAAAGGCTGTTGGCAAGAAACAATAACAAAGTCATGCCAAAAATAAAGTGAATTTATCACAGAAGTGAAGGAAATACAAATAGCAAGAATTATTCATTCATTCATTTTCATTTCGGCTTAGTTCCTTTATTAATCTGGGATCACCACAGCGGAATGAACCGCTAATTTATCCACCATATATTTTACACAGCGGATGCCCTTCCAGCTGCAACCCATCGCTGGGAAAAGCAAGAATTATATAAAATGTCAAATATATAGCACATATATTTAGCAAAATGATACAAAAAATCATTTACACCACAAACCAAAACAAACAAATGTATAAATTCAAGGGAATTAGAAGCTGTGCCAAAAAAAAAGAAAGTAATATAACAAAACCAAAACTCTGACCTGCCTAAAAAGAAAATTTAGAAATAAAAACATGCAACAAATGGTAATTCATAAACAGCAGGATGTCCACAGTTCTGTATTATTTTTTTCATTAAAACAAAATGTCAGATAGAGACAAGCATATAGTATTTTTAAAATACTTTTAGACAATACTTTTTAATATATATTTTTTAACTTTTTATTTAAAAAAATAAAAATAATCAGGATGGAATGACTATCTGCTGCATGTTTTTCTTGGTAATTGATTCATTTATTTATTGTGTGAACGAGCATAACCCTTACATTTCTGTGAACGGAATAAGTGTGTTGTGTATCAGACGAGCCGTTGTGTGTTATTATTGCTGATTGCCTTCCGCACCACTGAGACTTTAATGAATCCTAACAGACGAGTGTGAACCTGACAATAATTAACTTGCACTTTATGAAGCCGTCTGCTGTCATTATTATTCCTAAGGTTTCCTTCTTCTGGACACATTCAAGTCTTTATCAGAGAAACCTCAAATGTGAATCAAATAACATGATATGTCAAGGATTTCAGTTTGCTGCATTATTCATAAAGGATACATTTCAATTGTAAGAGGCTACACTGAGTTTTTCAAGGTACAGTTTGTGTTCTTCTCACCCACATCAACATTATTTTTAGATTTCATCCAGCTGATGATTTGGTCTGGGATTGATTTGCATAAATCAGTGCAGGCATTCATGTTCTATTCATAAGTGTTGCAGCGCGCGTGGTATGCTTTGACACGCTTCCAGTTGTTAGACTAGGTGATGGTGATGCAAGACATGGAGTTGTTTTCTGCGTTGGGATTTGTATATTTCTCTTTATGCTTTAGCTGGGTATGTGCTTGCTTTTTTGTATAGGGAAACTTCAATAGTTTGCCTGCAACATTTATTTTACTCTACTATACTGTTTTGCCTTATTTTAGAAGTTTTCATTTATTGTTATTTGCAATGTAAAAATTTATTTGTTGACGTTTTTTTATCTCATATTCTGAAGTTAAATAAGCTTCGGGGCACAGAAGAATGTGTAAGCCACACATATTTTCAATAAAATTACATTTTTATATAACTTACACTGTGAAAAGTGACACAAAAAGTCAACAATTTTTTTGTATGTTAACCTATTTTAATAAGTTAATCAGGAATTAATCAGTTAAACTGCATTTTTAAGCTAAACAAAGTTAAAATAATATGTTTTGTCAGTTTGATTGATTTAGGTTGAGATGACTAGAAAAGTTAATTTAACTAAAACATTTAAGGCAGCAACAATTTTCTACAGTGAACTTTAGTGTGCAACGTTGCTGTTTCAGCAAAGCACAAAATAAAGGTTCTGTATTTAGCAATGATGCATCCATGAAGAGTCTTTAACATCCATGATGAAACACTTTACTTTAAGTACCAATTCCCACTATTAACTACTGGCTTACGTATTATTAAGATAGTGGCTGTTATTAATATTACTATTAGACTACAATTATAAACTACTATAACTATTATTAAGCAACTAATTAGTCCTTGACTTAGCTAAAAGCCTTGTATGCTTTAAAATAGGGCTGGGTGATATAACAAAAATGCAATCTCGATAATTATTTTCCACATTGAACGATAACAATATAGTTCAATATAAGTTGTAGTCACTTTATTTTGATGGTCCGTTTGTTGAATTTAGATTACATTGCATCTACATGCCAACTAATTCTCATTATATTATAAGCAGACTGTAAGGTTGGGGTTAGGGCTGGGGTTAGGGTTAGGGTAAGTTGACACGTACAGTACTTGCAAAGTTTCTTACAGTCAGTTAAATGACTGTTAAAGGAGCAGTAACAACAGATATTAAGCAGACAGTCTACTAATACTCAAATGGACCATCAAAATAAAGTGTTACCTAAGTTGTTAATGTTTCCTGATTTAAAAGATTACCCCAACAATGACTGAAGCCACAAACATTAGAGGGTCCATCACATGGCATAACATTTTTGGCCGATAAATTTTTGGTGGCTGAAAATTCAGAGCATCTCTAATATCAACACACTTTTAGATTCCCATTGTTGCACATTTCTGCTGTGTGATTGGCTCTTAGATCAATATAGAGCAAAAAAAGAGTCCAGAGCTTGTCATTGTTATTGACAAATTTTATCGCAATTCCATATAATATCGTTTATCGGCCCAGCACTATTTTAAAACAAGGTGTGATCAAGTTTTTTATTCCCAAATAGATTAGATTAGATTATTAAAATGTCACATAACATTTAAAATAATTCATTCATTCATTTTCTTGTCGGCTTTGTCCATTGCGGGGTCGCCACAGCGGAATGAACCGCCAACTTATCCAGCACGATTTTACGCAGCGGATGCCCTTCCAGCCACAACCCATCTCTGGGAACTTCCACACACACATTCACACTCATACACTATGGACAATTTAGCTTACCCAATTCACCTGTATACTGCATGTCTTTGGACTGTGGGGGAAACCGGAGCACCCGGAGGAAACCCACGCAAACGCAGGGAGAACATGCAAACTCCACACAGAAACGCCAACTGACCCAGCCCAGCCGAGGTTCGAACCTGCAACCCAGCGACGTTCTTGCTGTGAGGCAACAGCACTACCTACTGCGCCACTGCGTTGCCCACATTTAAAATAATACATCATAATGCTAGATGATGTATTAACTAACTGCAAAGAGTGGTTTAAGGAGAGGCAGATCCAAATGGAGTATTTGAAAACAAAAACAGAGCCAAAGAAAACACTAAAGCCCCGGAACACAAACAACAAACCACAAACCCGGAGGTGAAACATACAAGCTTAAATACCTAAAAAACAATGGGAGCAGACAAATCAAACATTATTGAAACAATAGATGGAGCATGAAAAGGCAATAAGAGGGAACAGAGCAAACTAAAACCCACAAGACAAGGGACATAAATCATAACACTAACCTAAACTAAGTATGAACAATATATTTATTAACCATAGTTAACCAACATTTACTAATGGTTCCTAAAAGAACTGTTCACTGAAAGGTTATTTCTTTGTGGAACCTTAAATGTTTCTTCTGTTGCACTGTGACAAATCTCCTTTTTAAACTAATTTTTAAAGGTGCTGTATCTAAGTTTTTAACTCTTCTAAATCATAAATGCTATAATATGTTTACAGTTATTAATGAAATGTGCTAAGTGAAGATATCGTTTATCTGAAAAACAATAGTAATGTCAGTTACTGACTATTGAAATTGTGTGTTCCGTGTTGGAATGTCTGTCTTTGTTTTGATAACCACTGCCAGTTTGCCCAACATACCATGTTTTTTTTAAACAAACCCCCCAAGAAAACACGCAACACACAACATTCCAGTGACAAACAATTTCTTTGTCTTCTTGAGATGCAACATGACAGAAAAATGTGTTGGTTTGTACTAAGTCACAGATCAAATTATAACCTACGTTTATTTATTTTCAAGATCTGAGGTAATCTATCTGCTTTTGCTTTCGGTATGGCAATAAATGTCATGTAAAATGATATTCAAATTCCCATTTATAGCATTTAACACTGAATAAAGCACATGATCAGTACCTGAGGTGATCATTGTCAGAGTTTTATGCTGTTGTTCAGCTGCGAGAAATAGAAAATGTCTAAAACATTTCTAAAATAGAAATGTCAGGTGATTGTTAGGACAAAAACGTCCAGTGAAATTGGAATAAAAAATAGTTTCGTTTTTGAACTGTTAGTTTTTTGAAATAGTTTTTGAACTGTTAGTTTCAGTCTGTTAGTTTTAGGAATATCTTTAATCCAGTGTGCTCCAAAACAGACAAAATTTGCGTTTAATTAAAAAAAAAAAAAAAAAAAAAATATATATATATATATATATATATATATATATATATATATATATATATATATATATATATATATATATATATATATATATATATATATAACCTGATATAAACACATAAAGCTTGTAGTTTGTCTTCCGCCTAAATGGATCAACTATTTTTTCACATCACCTCATACTTCAGTTTCTCTTCAAATCTCCACCAATCAAATGCTCTCTAGTTTCTGACATGCCCCGCCACCTTTGACACACTTCTTTTTATTTTTAAATTGAGATTAGGACAAATATATGGAATTTAAAAATGCACATTTCAAAGCACTTCACGGCACCTTTGAAAATGAAGTGGAGAGAATATTAATGTTTTGAAAACAAACTTAAGTCTCTAAATTTGCACATTTACTTTTTAAGATTGATATTTTTTTACTTTAATGTTCATAGAAAATGATTTTGTCAGAAACAAATTCAGACCAGGACTCACCGATCTTAAAAGATCAACCAAGTATGTAAACTATCTATGAAAGAAAAAAAAACATGTAGGATGATATTAATCATCTGTTTACATTTCATCGACAATAAAGATTTTTTTCTGAAAGATTGCAGATGCAGATACTAGCTTTCATAAACATCAGTCAAACCAGTTACTAAAACACACGCAAACAAATTGGGTTTCATAGCCATTAAAATATGACCGCATCCTGCTGCATCAAAAAGCCAAGTTATGATGGGTTTTTTCCACCAACCAATGTGAGTCATAAACAACCATATGAAGCAAAGTTCTCTGAATTGTCTTTCATCAGAATCTTGATGGGTCAAAGGCTGAGATATTGTGGATTAGACAAAAAATAGAGAAGAAAAGAAAGAAAGGGATGTGCTGCCATTTAATTACAGCTTTTACAGCATTGGGATAGTGCTAAATTCATTCTACAAAGACACAAAGGCACTATTGTGTTTGTTGCTGTACAGATCTGTGGCAAAAAGATGAGCACAGACCTCATGTTTATCATATCTTTGTGTCACATATATTGTGACAGCTCGTTCTATGTCATAATCACAGACAGACACATCAAAGACCAGGAATCTGTCACAAACAACTCTGAAGGAAATCCATAGACTGTCATACTCGCATGTGTGTTAACCAGGAAAAACATAAAAGAATATGTGATTTCTGACAGAATTCTACAAAGACACTTCAAATTAATTGGTGAACTAAAGTTTCAACAAAAGACAACAGGATAGAGGATAGAAGAAAAAGGATAGTTTTTTTAAAAACTTGATATTCAAAATGACACAGCTCATTTTTTGTTGTTTGTGTGTTGAATCTGAAAATTATTCACTGACATTTGACCTTTAAAAGATTTTAATATGTTTAAAGCATTTGGATGAGAGGACATATGGTGGGTTTATCCTGAACCGTTCCAGCTCTAAAAGGATCACTTACAGTTTTTTTAGCATTAGGAAAAGTAAATCCATTTTGTGTTTATCACTGACATTCAGGAGGAACAACGTGCTGCCTGCTGCATCTAAACACAGATGTTAATATGCTGATAATGAAGGGTTAGTGAATAAATAGAACTGCACACTGTAAAATAAAGAAAGAAAATTGGGAAATTTGATGGTATCAAATGGCAGCTTGTAGTTGCCAGAGTTTTGTTGTTAAAATACGATTGAAACCTTAAAGAAACTGCTAACTGTTATGGTACTCTACTGTATTTCATTAATTTATAGTTTTATACACCAATGTTTTAAAGTAGGGCTGTGCAATATATCGCAGGGGAAGGGAACCTATGGCTTGGGAGCCACATGTGATTCTTTGACTAAAAATATGTGGCTCTCCAGCCGTCTCTCTTTAATAATATTTTAAAGTTTAAAAAATTATTTTAAACGGTCACTAGAAATCAGTTTCCTATTGAAAATACAATTACAATTGCCTTTTATTGTATTTTTTTACAGCAAAATAAATAAAACTCAGATTACAATAAAAGAGCGTTTCAACCAAAGCTCATGCGCAGCGCTGTGGATTAACTTGAATCACAACACCAATAAAGGGCATGCAACTTATATTTCTATGGTAACCTCGCCCACGTCAATTCAAACAACATTCATCCGTGGTGATGATGAAAAGAAAAAAAAATTCTGTAAATTGTCCTTTCTTCATACATGGACTTGCTCAACATGAGATGCTTCATTTTTGTTTATTTTTGAGTTGTGCATGGACATAAATAAAGGTTTTATTTTAATTCAGGGGTGCTCAATCCTGTTCCTGGAGATCTACCTTCCTGCATAGTTCAGCTCCAACCCTGATCAAACACACCTGAACCAATTAATTAGGACCTGAACAGCACTTGATAATTACAGGCAGGTGTGTTTGATATGGGTTGCAACAGAAATCTGCAGGAAGGTAGATCTCCAGGAACAGGATTGAGCACCCCTGATCTAATTAATACATATTAAACATCTTTAACATTATTTAAAGTAAAGTCTAAGTGACTAATATTTGTTGGTTTGTACTGAGTCACAGATCAAACTATAATCTATCTGCTGTTGCTTTCAGTATGGCAATAAATGTCATGTAAAATGATGTTCAAATTCACATTTGTAGCATTTAACACGGAATAAAGCACATGATTAGTACCTGAGGTGATGATCTTGGTCAGAGTTTTATGCGAGAAATCTAAAACATTTCTAAAATAGAAATGTCAGGTGATTTTCATAGAAATATACACTACATACTGTATATGGACCCTGAGCATGCGTGAATAGCGCAGCCACATTTGTACAGGGCTCCCAAGACAAATGTCATTCAACCGCACTGATCAAGACTAAAGCTAATCTGATGATGCTGGACTTTTGCGCTGTGTACGGGTGTAGTAACGCACAAACAAAGAAAACAAAGCAAGGCATCACATTTCATAGGTAAGTTTTTAAAGTTTTTGTATGTTACTTTTGTGCTCAACAAGTAACGTTATTGATTATACTGTAATACAGTCACTTACTGCACTGTCCATAAGGCAAAGTAGCACCAACTTGCACTAAATTCTTATTCTAGTTTTGTTGAATAAAATCAGTAAACAATGTAAATGAAATATGACAACAAGATGCTGCGCTGCCAGAAACATGTATTATTGTCGGCTAAGTGAAGTAACGGCTAGTTTATGAAGTAACTCATAAGGGTGCCTGATAACAACAGTGCCTGCGCCTCAATCCACCCTAAATGCTTGAATATTACAAATGTCATATACAATTCAGATCAGAAAGGTGGATATGTACATTGAGACCCAGGGATATCGATGGTGCAGTCGTTCATAACGAAGATTCATTCACAAACGAATCGCTCCCTCCGTTAGGACTAGAAGTGAAAGTGGGAGAGGGGGCGTGTTTCAGGACACGGATTAGATCAAATTTAACAGGGAGGTAGGATAATTTAAAAAAATATTTGCATACTGACCACTGGGAAAACTCACAATCATGGATACAGTATATGTATAAATGTGTACATATCTACGGCTCTGGATGGCAAGTCCTCCACTACACCTTGGTCCCACATTCATTTCAATTGAGCACTACCCTGTACTATAATGGCAGCTCTATTGACGCATTCCTTCCAATAGACAACAAAAGGGTAGTCGACATTTAATGTAAATATCTATGGGTGATTGTTAGGACAAAAAAAAAACTTTTTTTAAATGTTCTGTGAAATTAAAATAAAAATTTTTGATGTCTTAAAGATGTCTATAATTTAGTGTGCTTCAAAACAGTGACAAAAATTTGCGTTTAGAAAATATAAAAATGATATAAGCATGTAAAGCTTGTAGTTTGTCACTTCTGTCTAAATGGATCAACAATTTTTTCCATGTCATCTCATACTTCAGTTTATCTTCAAATCTTCAGACCAATCAAATGCTCTCTAGTATCTAACATGCCCCACCCCCTTTGAGACACTTTTTCAGTTAAGATTGGGTCCAACATCAAATATTAATACTGTTTATCTAGAGCACATCACACCTGTACTGGTTTTTCTACACTGGTTACTGATCCAGTATAGAATTCAGTACAAAGTACTGTTGTATGCTTTTAAATCCCTCCAAGGCCTGGCTCCTGAGTATATTTCTAAGCTAATTAATATACACCAACCCGTGAGATCTCTTCGCTCTAAGAATCAACTCTATTGATATGTTGAGGTGATAGAGCTCTTTCAGTAGCAGCTCCAAGACTTTGGAACGAAGTTCCACTCTCCATAAGAACATCTCCAACTTTTGAGTCTTTTCAGAGGTCACTGATGACACACTTATTTTTTTTTAGCTTTTGATCATGTGTTGTAATAATAATAATATAATAATTCCTTACATTTATATAGCGCTTTTCTAGACACTCAAAGCACTTTTACACAATGGGGGGAATCTCCTCATCCACCATGATGGACAAAACCCTTTCGAAGGACATCCTGGGATTTCTAACGACCTCAGTTTAACATCTCATCGAAAGACTGTGCTCACTGAGCAGTATAGAGTCCCCTTCACTATACTGGGGCGTTGGGACCCCACACAGACTGCAAAGGGGGCGCGGCTTGGAAAGGGGGCGCGGCTCTGCTGCAGACCCAGTGCTTCACGTGTTGTCACATTTCGCTGGTTTGTCTTGTTGAAAAGTTTGTTTTTATGTTTCTTTCTTTTGTTTTGTTGTAATTGGTTTTAAGTACTTTTAAATATGAGGACGCGTTGGTTTCTGGCTTGGCTGGCATTGTGCCTGACTGTGTCTGTGACCGCGACTGGCTTGAGTGCAAGTGTAGTGAATGGCGTTCTCACCTACACGCGGGAGGAACTCTTATTACTCTTGTCCCGGTCTCGTCTCAGCAAACTACAAACGGACTTACCAGAGGATTGCTACGAACTATTAAGGAAGTCGAGGCTAAGGAACCAAAGGTGTTCTCCAAAGAAACGAGGGTCAAGAGGAGGCGTCCGACAGAGG
The DNA here is from genome assembly GCA_903798195.1 of Danio kyathit. Lineage (NCBI taxonomy): Eukaryota > Metazoa > Chordata > Actinopteri > Cypriniformes > Danionidae > Danio > Danio kyathit. Next base: position 363,977 of record CAIGQS010000067.1, read on the forward strand.
GTTAAAAGAAGAGGTTTTAAACCCCCTTTACCGGTAATCACTTTATCAAATGTACGTTCTCTAAGGAACAAAATGGACGAATTAGCAATAAAAATGAACTATGACAGAGACTTTAGGCAAAGTCACCTGTTGTGTTTCACCGAGACTTGGTTAAGAGAAGACATAGACATTTCTTTAAACGGCTATACAATGATTAGAGCTGACAGAGACAATATTACGTCCCGAAAATCGGTTGGAGGAGGTTTGTGCTTTTTCGTACACAACAAATGGGCGACACACTTTAAGATCCATGAACAAACGTGTACTACAGACTATGAAATCCTCTCAGTGTCTTTTAGACCTTTTTATCTGCCCAGAGAATTTGGACAGATTACTGTCATTTTAACATACGTTCCAGGCCCAAAATATGAGGAGGCTGCAAGCAAAATAACAGACAGCTATAATGACGCCTTGGCTCGTTCATCGGATCAACCGATTTTAATTCTTGGGGATATGAACTTATGTGAGTTATCAAGCCATTTGCCCACTTTACATCAGTATGTGGACTGTCCTACTCGATCAACACGCATATTGGATAAATGTTTTGGTACTATAAAAGATGGATATAAAGCTGTGTGTCGCCCTCCGTTGGGGAAGTCGGACCACAACATCATACACTTGTTACCCAAATATCAAGCTAAGTTTAAACAAGAAAAACCAGTGACTAAAGAGATACAATTATGGACAGATCAAAGCAAAGAGGAACTTAGGGACTGTTTTGAAGATACAGAGTGGCAAGTGCTTTTTGATGCATGTGGAAATGTACATGAAACTACTGATACCATTACATCCTACATAAGTTTTTGTGAAAGTAATTGTGTTAGGACTAAAACAATTCAGATGTACCCAAATAATAAGTTATGGTTTACAAAGGATCTTAAAACATGTGTAAATGAGAAAAAAAAATGCTTTTTTAAATGGGGATACTGAATTAGTTAGAGAGAAAACAAAGGAACTCAGGGGTCAAATTAAGAAAGCTAAATTAGCATATAAAGACAAGATTGAGGATAAGTTATTTAAAGGTAGTGCTAAGAAGGCATGGGAAGGAATGAACAGTGTTATGGGAAGAAAGAAACAGGCATGTTCATTACAAGGTGCACCTATGGTAGAAGATTTAAACACTTTCTTTGCCAGGTTTGATAAAGGGGGATGCACAACTGAATGCGAGAGAATATGTTTTAATATTCCTGCATATGAGCCCATTAAACTTCATGAGTATGAAATAGCAGCCAGTCTTGCTAGGATTAAGCCAAATAAAGCACCTGGCCCAGATGGGCTTAAAGGTCGTGTGTTGAGAGATTGTGCTTTTCAACTATCTAGTATATTTACCCGTTTGTTTCAACTTTCGTTAGACTGTAAGGTGGTTCCAAATTTATGGAAAGAAACAAAAATTGTTCCAATACCTAAAATATCTAATGCCAATCAGTTAAAAGATTTTAGACCAATAGCTCTTACATCTATTTTGGGTAAATGTATGGAAAGAGTATTATCAAGGCACATCTGGAACAAAGTGGTCAAAGATTTGGACCCCCTACAGTTTGCCTACAGGGGAAAGAGGGGCACCGACGATGCTGCAATAACTTTGTGCGATTTTGCTGCTGAACATATTCAACAGACTACTAATTTTATTAGGATTTTATTTATAGATTTTAGCTCAGCTTTTAATTCAATTCGGATAGATACTCTCCTGCAAAGATTACTTGATTTAGGAGTGAATGGTGATCTAATTTGGTGGATTAAAGATTTCCTTTTAAATCGTCCTCAAAGAGTAGTTGTTAATGATATGGTTTCTAAAACAATGATTGTAAATACAGGAGTTCCACAAGGAAGTATTTTATCACTCCTACTTTTTTCTCTTTACACAAATGAATTTAAGATCCAGGACTTACATTTTAAATTATTTAAATATGCTGATGATATGGCACTTGTTGGCCGGTTGACTAAAACAGGAACAGAAGGAGATACCTTGTACTATAATTATATAAATTTGTTTCAAAATTGGTGTAAAAGGAGTTCACTTGAGATTAATTTTAATAAAACCAAGGAGATGATAATTAGCAGAAATAAACTAATTCTTAGTCAAGGGTTGAAACCTCTGGTCATTGAGGGACATGAAATAGAGACAGTTGGATGTTTTAAATATTTAGGAACATTTATTGATTGTGGATTGACATTTGCTGCAAATGCACAATGCATTTTTAAAAAAGCAATGCAGAGATTATATCTCATTAGGAGGTTACAACAATTTGGTGTGAGTCAAGATGTTCTGGAAATGGTATACAAGAACTTGGTTGAAAGTGTTGTGAGCTTTAACATGATTGCATGGTATGGACTGTTGTCAATTAAGGAAAAGCAAAAACTGTGTCGAGTAGTAAAATCGGCAGTGCAATTGTAGGTAAAGCACAAAGACAACCAAATGAAATCTATTCAATGAGAATTAAACAGAAAGCACACATCATTATTGAAGATTGTTCCCATCCCTTAAATATACAATTTCAGCTCTTGCCATCAAAAAGACGTTTTAGGCAACCTCAAGTAAAGAAAAATGTGTATCAAATGTCCTTTGTACCGACTGCCATTAGACTTTTAAATACTAGGTTCTAAGTAGGTAAAGGGTTTTAAATAGTTTTTTATTGCGAGTTTTTTATTGCGATATATGTGATGATGACATTAAATGTATTTGTGTTGTCTGTTTTTTCTGTGATGTAATGTGAACGTTGATGTGGTTGTGAGGTGAGGCCAAAGATAAATTTCCACTTGTGGACAATAAAGAAAACAAACAAACAAACAGGTTGAGCGCCCCCTGCTGACCTCACTAACACCACTTCCGGCAGCAACCTAGCTTTCCCATGTGGTCTCCCATCCAGGTACTGACCGGGCACAGCCCTGCTTAGCTTCAGTGGTCGATCATGTGAGAGTTGCAGAGAGCTAACTGCCGGCAGCTGTGAGCTTATGTACTTTGGTTCCTTGTATGTTTGTATGTATTATGTGTTTTTGTGTTCAGCACTTTGGTACCCATTGTGGTTGGTTGAAATAAATTGAGTTGAGTTTAGCATGATCATTACTTGATTTAAAAAAAAAAAAAAAAGCTATTAAGAATAGAGAGATATATCACTATGAAAAACTCAACCATATTGTATATTTTTCCAGTATCTTGCAGCCCTTATTCACACAACTACTGAACACCAATATGCTAACACACATAAAATGAATGCAATAAACGTTATTTATCAAAATTAGATGTAACATAAAACTATAATGTACATAACTGATGAGACAAAACTAAAAAGAATCATAGTAATGTCAAAACAAACACAAAAGATGGCATGCAAGAAATTCAAAGTCTACTTATGGTTATTCACGGTATATATTAAAGACACTTACTAACCGATTTCACTGGAGCATTTTTACAGTTGATTTTTTCTACCTTTGTAATCACTGCTATTTTTATAGTGTAAATATGCTGCTATAAATGTATCTCTGGGTGTTGGCTCATGCAGTCTAACTAGAGTGGCTGCACACCATCACTACTTCATCATTCATGACATCTACAGAGCCACTTAGGGTGACCTGGGAAAATCAATGAACAAATTATTGATGAAGATATGGTCAAGTGAGCAGAGTTCCTTCTCTTCGCAACCCAGCAGGAGAAATGGCTGCTGTAAAAGCTCACACTTAATATTTAAGGCCTGAACATAATCTTTATCTGAGACTATCAAATAGAAGAGAAGGCTGAAATAAGCCTCTTATTTATGAGATCAGTGTTCATATGATGAGAGGATGAGAAAAATTATAATTTTGCTTAAGTTTAATCTTCTTATGGATATTGTTATCTGACAAACTATAGGCTAGGCTTTCCTTTATGTATTGTCATCTGATTATGTCATAACGTGTCACTAATACTACATTTGCCACATGTGAACGGTGCATTATTATGTCCTCTATAAATGCTTCTAAGTTTGTTTTGTTTCTAAATAAATTAAAACTGAGTATTCAGATTACATAAGATTTGTAAATGTATATACATACAGTATATAAGATATGCTTCAGTTCATACTGCAATGCTTTGCTGTTTATTTTGATTCTGGATAAAGAATATAGCATTTGCTCTAAATGAAAATATAGTTATGCGTATAAAAAGATATATTTGTTTTGTTCTGTATTAGGGCTGTACAAGATATTGTTTCAGCATCGATATGGCAATGTGCACATCTGCAATGTTGAGTCCGAATTATAGTTGACCAGGATCCAAAGAACACATCTAATTCGTAGTGTCACTGCTAAGTTCAAAGTTTCACAAAGGCCTTTGATTTTATTTCAAGATTTCAGATTTTTTTTGAAAGGGGGGGGGGGGGGGGGGGGGGGGGGGGGGATGGGGGGGGGACAAAAAGTGAATGTTTGGAGGTGTAACAGATTGTATTTAATTATTTATGCAAAAAATATGCTTGTTTCTAGCCCAAATAGCTACATTTGAAAATGAAAATAAGACTATTTTAATGACCCCATGGAGGAAAAACTTTATATATATATACAGTTGAAGCCTCTCTTAATTATTAGCCCCCCTGTTTATTTTTTCCCCCAATTTCTGTTTAGCGAAGAGAAGATTTTTTTCAACACATTTCTAAACATAATAGTTTTAATAACTCATTTCTAATAACTGATTTTTTTATTTTTGCCATTATAAAGAGTACATATTATTTTACTAATTATTTTTCAAGACACTTGAAAAATAAAAGTGGCATTTAAAGGTTTAACTAGGTTAATTAGGTTAACTAGGCAGGTTAGGGTAATTAGGCAAGTTATTGTATAACGATGGTTTGTTCTGTAAACTATGAAAAAATAAATTGTTTAAAGGGGCAAATAATTTTGACCTTTAAAAAATTTAAAACTGCTTTTATTCTAGCCGAAATAAAACAAATAAGACTTTCTCTAGAAGAAAAAATATTATCAGACATACTGTGAAAATCTCCTTGCTCTGTTAAATATCATTTGGAAAATATTTAAAAAAAAATATATATATATATATACACACACACATACACAGGCAGTGCAGAATTATTAGGCAAATGAGTATTTTGACCACATCATCCTCTTTATGCATGTTGTCTTACTCCAAGCTGTATAGGCTCGAAAGCCTACTACCAATTAAGCATATTAGGTAATGTGCATCTCTGTAATGAGAAGGGGTGTGGTCTAATGACATCAACACCCTATATCAGGTGTGCATAATTATTAGGCAACTTCCTTTCCTTTGGCAAAATGGGTCAAAAGAAGGACTTGACAGGCTCTGAAAAGTCAAAAATAGTGAGATATCTTGCAGAGGGATGCAGCACTCTTAAAATTGCCAAGCTTCTGAAGCGTGATCATCGAACAATCAAGCGTTTCATTCAAAATAGTCAACAGGGTCGCAAGAAGCGTGTGGAAAAACCAAGGCGCAAAATAAACTGAGAACTGAACCGTGAACTGAGAAAAGTCAAGCGTACAGCTGCCAAGATGCCACTTGCCACCAGTTTTGCCATATTTCAGAGCTGCAACATCACTGGAGTGCCCAAAAGCACAACGTGTGCAATACTCAGAGACATGGCCAAGGTAAGAAAGGCTGAAAAACGACCACCACAGAACAAGACACACAAGCTGAAACGTCAAGACTGGGCCAAGAAATAAGGTTTCTAAGGTTTTATGGACTGATGAAATGAGAGTGAGTCTTGATGTGCCCGTAACTGGATTGGTAAAGGGCAGAGAGCTCCAGTCCGACTCAGACTCCAGCAAGGTGGAGGTGGAGTACTGGTTTGGGCTGGTATCATCAAAGATGAGCTTGTGGGGCCTTTTCGGGTTGAGGATGGAGTCAAGCTCAACTCCCAGTCCTACTGCCAGTTTCTGGAAGACACCTTCTTCAAGCAGTGGTACAGAAAGAAGTCTGTATCCTTCAAGAAAAACATGATTTTCATGCAGGACAATGCTCCATCACACGCGTCCAAGTACTCCACAGCGTGGCTGGCAAGAAAGGGTCTAAAAGAAGAAAAACTAATGACATGGCCTCCTTGTTCACCTGATCTGAACCCCATAGAGAACCTGTGGTCCATCATCAAATGTGAGATTTACAAGGAGGGAAAACAGTACACCTCTCTGAACAGTGTCTGGGAGGCTGTGGTTGCTGCTGCACGCAATGTTGATGGATTCTGTCAGTGTTTTGATCTGTTCACCATAGATGGCAGGCTTTTGAGTGTCCTTGCAAAGAAAGGTGTCTATATTGGTCACTGATTTGTTTTTGTTTTGTTTTTGAATGTCAGAAATGTATATTTGTGAATGTTGGGATGTTATATTGGTTTCTCTGGTGAAAATAAATAATTGAAATGGGTATATATTTGTTTTTTGTTAAGTTGCCTAATAATTATGCACAGTAATAGTCACCTGCACACACAGATATCCTCCTAAAATAGCTAAAACTAAAAACAAACTAAAAACTACTTCCAAAAATATTCAGCTTTGATATTAATGAGTTTTTTGGGTTCATTGAGAACATGGTTGTTGTTCAATAATAAAATTAATCCTCAAAAATACAACTTGCCTAATAATTCTGCACTCCCTTGTATATATATATAATTTTTTTTTTTTTGCATTGTAATTATTTAATTTCTGTACCTGAATACGGTCAGACTGCCCAGAAAACTGTCAAAAAGAGCTATTCAAACTATGTTATGAAACTGTATTCATATCGCAATATTTATCGCAGAAAAAGAAAATATAGCAATATCAGATTTTTCCAACATTGTGCAGCCCTTTTCTATTCAGCCCTATTATATTTCTTCCTAATTTAAAATAATAAATGTGGTAACTTGCATAAAATAAAAAGATGACATATTTTAGATAATAAAACATGCCAACAAATAACTTGTGTAATAAGTGTTAAGAAAACATTATTCGGTGCAATAACCGTTTTTTTAACCACAACAAAGAAACCTAATAACATAACATAACATATCAAATCTAATAAATCCAGTTAAAGAGAAAATTTTATTTTTTCACAGCAGAATGTGTGTATATGGGAAAAGAGGGTGAAATTACTGGAAGAAATATGGTTTACATCGCATGGCATAATTTTATCTATTGAAACAGTTTAAAATAGCATTATTATTTTTATTAAACTTTTGGGCTGCTCTATAAATTAGCATGATGCAACTAGCATGTTATCATGTTAAATACTCTTATTATTTGGTTGTTTTAAATCACTTTAATTTGACATATAGGGGCAACACGGTGGCTCAGTGGATAGCACTGTCCCCTTACAGCAAGAAGGTCACTGGTTCGAGTCCCGGCTGGGCCATTTGGCATTTCTGTGTGGAGTTTACATGTTCGCATGTATGTGAATGAGTGTGTATGGGTGTTTTACAATACTGGGTTGCAGTTGGAAGGGCATCCTTAAAACATATGGTGGATAAGTTGGTGGTTCATTCCGCTGTGGTGACCCCTAATGAATAAAGGGATTAAGCCTTGACATCCTTCATTCATAATGAATGAATTTGACATCCTTATTTGTCATTGATACACATACATATTGCATTTTATTTTTACACAAATCACAGTGCTTCATTCATAATTGAATGTTAACAATTATAATTTATCAGAATGTGTACTTTGTGCACAGCAATGTTAAAGCACATTTTCTTGGTAAACAAACACACCCTGTGCCTCTTTTACAGATGTGACAGGTAGACTCAATTCAGCACCTCGGATAGCGACAGTGATCAAATTTAGGCCTTCCACGTTTCCCCTTCTGTTTACATCAAAACTTACCACATTATTTTAATAAAACACCTGCCACTAAGCGGAGGCTAAATCCACGCCGGAGCGGGAAAAACAACATGACCAACCAACCCAAACACGAAAATTACCGCTAGATAAAGGTGCACATCCTTTCTCTTCTAAACAAAACGGCCTGAAACGAGGCTCCAGCGGCAAACAACAACAAGGCAAGCACCTGAACACAGAAGGCAGCTCACCGTGGTCAATGAGATCCTCGGTCTCTGGGTCAAAGCCCTCGCGGTGGCACTTCCTCCACAGCCCGGAGATGGTGGAGTTGAACTGGCGGCTGCAGTGAGACTCCATCGCCGTGGCGGACGCCGGGATGTGCCGCTTCACGCGCGGCTCCGTCGCTTTCCTCTCGTAGCCCTTCGGAGGCATCTGGAGCGGCAAGTTGTGATTTGAAATGTAAATGTATCCGCGATCGTTACGCTTGTTTGCGTAGTTCTTACAGCGCTCCCGGTGCCGCCGAGCATCCGTCTCGTACCAGTAATCGGTGCAGATGGCCATAGCCAACAAGACCAGAGCGCAAAACGCCAAGAAAAGCCCCGCGCTGGTTAAAATCTTAATGGCGGCCATCTTCTCCTCTCGTTGGAGAGCCTAGAAAGACGCGCGGTCCTCCCTCGGCAGCCGTTGTGAAAGGCGAATGAAGAAAAACAAATAAACACACACACACACCGATCTCTAGCAGCTCTCGGACGCGGACATGACCAGGCGCGACTCCGACTCGATGCGATCTATTGTTGCGGCGCGCGCGGGCAGATGTGCTGCTTTTCCACCATCTGTTTTGTTTCTGAGGGAGAGATGGGAAGAGGAGAGGAGAGGACCAGTGCTGAGCGAGTGCTGCTCGGTGTGAGTGCAATGCTCTCTCTATCCTCTTGGGCCTCGGAGAACTGAGAAGAGACCAATTAGGATGCTCAGGAACAGGAGGAGTGGATATAAACATGAGAGGAGCGTTTATTGATTACAAACTCCAGCACAGCATCACAGGCGAGAGCAGATGCTCACATATTACTGCGGGACTATATACTGTATAAACTCGTCTTTCTTTTACTGTTATGCTAAACTATTAATTGCTTGGGGCATTGTACAACATTTTATTTCAGTAGATTTATTGGTAACACTTTACAGTAAACTGCCCTAATATTTAATTTTTTTTTTATTAAAACTGATTAAAATCAATTGAAATTTACAAGTCATTTCACATTAAACATTAAGATAGATTACAACTTCTAAAACAAAGTTGAAACATTACTAAACAATTTTAATAGGTTCAACACAAAAAAATCATCAATTTTTGTATAGGCCTATCTATTTTAGTTCATTAGTTAACACTCAAAATCCAAAAATGCAGTATTAATTAATAATAATAATAATAATAATAATAATAATAATAAAACATTATTATTTTTTATTATTAATAAAAATAAAAATTGTTAATTGAACAATTTCATTTTATAACATTCACAAAGATTGATTAATGCTGTAAAATGTTGTTAATTGCTAATAATGTTAACAAATTAACATTATAATCCATTTTGGTAATTATTATGTGAAAATTTTACAGTAAAACAATAATTAACACATTTTAAAAATTAAAATTCCCCTCAAGAAATATATATATAGAAGATAAAGGTTGAGGCACAGATGGGCCTCATGACAACAGTATTTTCAATTAAAATGTTATGTCAATTAAATTAAGAATAGTTGGAAATACAACTAATAACTTAACATTTTATTATTTCCAAACAAATAATAATTAATTAGGAGGAGTGATAATTTGTATCGTTCCTCCTCAGAGATGAAAAGGCAAC
>CAIGQS010000068.1:0-90000 GCA_903798195.1 Danio kyathit
GTTTTTTCATAGTTGTAGACTCATGGGTAGCTGTGCCTTTGCATCGTGTTAACTCGTGACCCATGCTCACACATGTACATTACGATTTTACAAAAAATGAATAAAATGACTATGACTAATGACTAATATATCTAATATATATTTAATATATATATGTAATATTATGCAACAGAATATTAGAAAATCAGAATATAATAGAGTTCCATTGACTCGTGTTAACCTGTGTCTACAAAGTCACACGAGCTGATATTTTCTCAGAATAGCTCTAAATAGTTTCGCTAAATAGCCTACGTTATAAATCACAGTCTTTCCCCATTTTATTTTAAACAGAATTAAAAAAATCAGGCTAGATAAACAAAACTCATACATGGGATTCGAACTCGCAAAGAAAAGGCACGTTATAAGACCACCGAATTCCTATCTAACTGAGCTACCAGAGACTATTTGATGCACGGCAGCTTCTTGTCATTTTATCGCAATTAGCCAAATCATGTTCATATTTGTGCCTTGGTTCAGATGTGACCAAGATAATACATTTAAATGTTTCGATTTTCAAGTAATATTCTGTTGCATAATATTACATATATATATATTAATATATTATATATATTAGACATTAGTCATTAGTCAGTCATTTTATTCATTTTTTGTAAAATCGTAATGTACATGTGTGAGCATGGGTCACGAGTTGACACGATGCAAAGGCACAGCTACCCATGAGTCTACAACTATGAAAAAACATGGTTTGACCAACTGATGAAGCATCGTTTTGTCATTCAGAGCTATATTCTATCAGCGGGAGAGTTTGTAGAAACATGTTAACGCGAGTACATGTAAACATGTTAACACGAGTCGAAGGAAACAGGTTAACACGAGTTCACGACCACAGCTAACCATATTTTGACTGATAAAGTTATTAAAACAGACCCGTGTGCTTCTGAATAGCTCAGTTAGATGGGTGTATGATACGTGTGCTGAATCTTTTAACTACACGAGTTTGAATCCCGTTGATGACATGAAAGTTATATATTTTTTTGGATTAATGTTGGTGATATACTGTTCTGCTACACATATATGAAAATCAATAATGCTTACAATGACACTGACACCAAGTAATAAGAATCTTTATTTGGTAGGGGCATGTTTTGTTGCTGTGAAGAAGTGACGAATCTGCCAATCTGCAAACGTGGATAGCTTACATCTGGAAAGGGACACCAGTTAACACGGTCACCAGTTAACCGTAACACCGGAACTGCTAAAATGCTAACTCGCTTCAGGGTTTTTGCATACAAATTGACGTCAGAGTTCCTCCACTTATTCACCTCATTCTCCGTGTTCGTGGGCGCAGCCATTTAAATCATTTTAGCTCGAGACTTCCGGTTTCATTCACTTCCATTTATTTTTAGACGTTAAAAACAGCTCGTTTTGCTGCTTCATGTTGCAAACTGATATTCTCTTATTATATTATTTTACTTTGTCTGTATAATCATGCAAACTCTTGTTTGTAGAGTAAGCAGTTGACCGTTTTCTCGTTTATCGTTCCTAGTCATTTCTCTCATAGGCAACTGAATCGGAAGTTCTTAAACAATCGCAAAAACGAGCGCACTTCCGCCTTGAAGAATAAGGTCAAAATGACCTGCCATGAGTATAACCGCATTCACCATCGGGAGGTGCTATAATCACTCTCTTAGGAGAATACTGCTTTCATAATCCAAGATAAATAAAGTTATCCAACATGTGCGCCCGATAAGCTCCACCCTTTCGCTACGTGAGTAAAGCTGCAGTCGTTGAGCATGCACTAAATTACAGGGGTTTCATCACCGCGACGTAAAATGGGCGTGGCTCGGTCTGTTTGGGAAACACCCCCTTAAAAAAACAAAAAAAACAATACTAAGAGGTCACCGATCATGCGCAGTACAGGTTGGTTTTTTCGCGGTCATTTCAAATAAAGGATCATTAGCTCCGATGGATAAAGGACCTACCGCGGTGGATAAAGAAGGAAAAAAACAATCATACAGGTTATTTTTTTAGTTTTTATAATGTTATATTTTAATGACTTCATTAGCAAAAACAGTCGACTACGAGAACTGTAAACCTTCATTTGTAGCCATTTGTTTTAATCCTTTTTACTCTGTTTTACTGAAAATTCAACATGGTTGTACAACAATAAAGGATCGGGGCTTTTGTACTTCCATGGTAAACCACAAAATAATAATAATGCTTGTGGTACATTAGATTAACCATGTTTTTGTAGTTTAAAATGTGGTAATCAGTCCTGTTTAAACAAATTAACACCACATTTTTCTGTAATAAAGCGTGGTTAATTTCTCTGACTCGATCTTAGTTAATTAACAGAACGTATATATTTATTTTCTATTTTTAATTAAAGTCATCATACACAAAACACCAGGGATCAGGACAGGTATCTGATGTTACTGTAATAGAATAACTATCAGACATGAAACACCTGGGATCAGGACAGGTATCTGATGTTACTGTATATGATAAATAAAGTATTTAACACAAAACCCCTGGGATCTGGACAGGTCTCTATAACAGTATTAATCTGACAGGTATCTTAAGTGACTTTGTTTAATATAAAATACACTAACTTCACATGAAACACCTGCGATCAGGACAGCTATTTCAAAGTACTGCATATAAAAGGCATTGGACACGAAACCCCTGCGATTGCGTACAGGTATCCGAAGCAAACGGCTGTTTTCACAATCTGCGCATGATCCGTGACCTATGCAAATGTACAGCTAGGCCGCGCCCACCCGATGACGTGGTAGCGGTTACGCTGTGCCGAAACGGCATGCACTAAATTCCAGGGGTTTCATTACCGCGACGTAAAATGGGCGTGGCTCGGTCCGTTTGGGAAACACCCCCTTAAAAAAACAAAACAAACAATACTAAGAGGTCACCGATCATGCGCAGTACAGGTTGTTTTTTTTTCGCGGTCATTTCAAATACAGGATCATTAGCTCTGATGGATAAAGGACCTACCGCGGTGGATAAAGAAGGAAAAAAACAATCATACAGGTTATTTTTTAGTTTTTATAATGTTATATTTTAATGACTTCATTAGCAAAAACAGTCGACTACGAGAACTGTAAACCTTCATTTGTAGCCATTTGTTTTAATCCGTTTTACTGAAAATTCAACATGGTTGTTCAACAATAAAGGCTCGGGGCTTTTGTACTTCCATGGTAAACCACAAAATAATAATAATGCTTGTGGTTCATTAGATTAACCGTGTTTTTGTAGTTTAAAATGTGGTAATCAGTCCTGTTTAAACAAATTAACACCACATTTTTCTGTAATAAAGCGTGGTTAATTTCTCTGACTCGATCTTAGTTAATTAACAGAACGTATATATTTATTTTCTATTTTTAATTAAAGTCATCATACACAAAACACCTGGGATCAGGACAGGTATCTGATGTTAAATAATATAAAAATGATCAGACATGAAACACCTGAGATCAGGACAGGTATCTGCTGTTACTGTATAATAGAATAACTATCAGACATGAAAAACCTGGGATCAGGACAGGTATCTGATGTTACTGTATATAATAGAATAACTATCAGACATGAAACACCTGGGATCAGGACAGGTATCTGATGTTAAATACAATAAAATAGATCAAACATAAAACACCTGGGATCAGGACAGGTATCTGATGTTAAATAATATAAAAATGATCAGATATGAAACACCTGAGATCAGGACAGGTATCTGATGTTACTGTATATAATAGAGCAACTATCAGATATGAAACACCTGGGATCAGGACAGGTATCTGATGTTAAATAATTAAAAATGATCAGATATGAAACACCTGGGATCAGGACAGGTATCTGATGTTACTCTATATGATTATAAAGTATTTAACACAAAACCCCTGGGATCAGGACAGGTCTCTATAACAGTATTAATCTGACAGGTATCTTAAGTGACTTTGTTTAATATAAAATACACTAACTTCACATGAAACACCTGCGATCAGGACAGCTATTTCAAAGTACTGCATATAAAAGGCATTGGACACGAAACCCCTGCGATATCGTACAGGTATCCGAAGCAAACGGCTGTTTTCACAATCTGCGCATGATCCGTGACCTATGCAAATGTACAGCTAGGCCACGCCCACCCGATGACGTGGTAGCGGTTACGCTGTACTGAAACCCCTGAAAAAAGTGCCTGCCGCGGTCGTTGAGTGTGTGAAGTGTCCAGCATTACAGACTTCATTTTACTGGATGAATAAGTGCGTCATCCGGGTAATTAAAGTGCACATATTATTTTAAGAGTTTTCAGTGTAAATACACTACTTACGCTACTACAAAATGGCGTAGAATAGTGCATAAAGCATGCGATTTGGGACGCACCTAAAGAATGAATGAGAGGCGCGGCCGGAACAAAGCTTTCCCTACTTCCGGTCTCGATCGCCATTTTGTGAAATGCATGCGTGAGAACTTGTTCAGACTTGTCCACTATACCGGAGCTCTCCTCGCATGGTTTATTCCTTCAAAGTGCGTCCTTTCTTCGTGTGCGTCAATACCTCAGTAAGTAGCCAAGTTCCTTATCATTGTAGATGTGTTTGATAGCGCGTCATTGTGTATCTTGCTTTAAATCGCCTCCGGAAATATACAGCAGCGATGCACACGTGCTAAACAACTGGCGGGGTTGTTTGTAATCTGAGGTGATGATTTGTTCTTATCAACGCGTTGCTGCCATGTGTTGTTGGTGTAAGTTTATATTCAGTTTGATCGGCATATATATTCATATTGATTATAACGAGCGCGCGTGAGGGCTATCGCCGCGCGCGCGCACACATCTATATGCCTTCACAGCAGCAGGGGAGAGGTGGGCCAGTCACTCAATCCAGCATTGGGGTTCTTAAGTCACTGCACCAGTCTGTGTTCGTCATGAAGTCATCTGTGCTCAGGTGTTGTTTCAAAATCAAACTCCGAGGACAAACCTGACTCCGCTTCGCGTGCACGCGCGTGACGTGTTACACAGCCGCTGCAGGTAAAGTTTGAAACTCAGCGGTTTATCATAAACCTTTCATCGATCATTTCTCTCGCATTTGACAGCAAGAAGGAACATAGAGTTGTCTGATGGACAAGCAGCAGCTACATGTGTTCAACCGAATCTAAAACGCCAAATAGATGAATTAGTGCCTCATTTCTAAAGTAACTGTATTTAGCATTTCGCTTATACGGTGGCTCTGCACTGTCAAAACGCCTCTTAAAACTCTTTTATGACATTATATATTTGTAAATATGCACATCACTGTAACACGTTTTATTCGAGAACATATGAGCTGGTTTCAGTCCTTAGCTCTTTCATTTTATTTAAGATAAATTTACTTTACTTTCAACACTTAAGGATCAACAAAACATCATTAATTTATGAAAGTGCGTGTGGTCGAGCAGAATAAAAAATGATAATTAATTATGTTTTACATTATTATACAAAGGAATGAATTATTTTCTGGCGGGATCCGAATCTTACCATTCACGAGCCGATTCACGAACCGATTCACAGAGCCGAGCAGACTCGTTTGTAAACGGCACCGTCACGAGGCCGCGCGCGCGTTTTATCGCCATCAACGGATTCGGTAAGTGTTAATGTCAAATTACGTCAGTTTTCAGATCGTGTTCATATATTGATGAACACTGTATGTCATTTGAAAGTGTTCACCAGATAACACTGTCGGTGGTACTTTTGTCAGGCTGTTTGTGGTTAGCCGAGTGTTTGCGCGCCATTTTAAACTAGAAATGAACGGACGGTGCCTGCAGTGCTAAGCGGGAGACTTTAGACACGCGGGATGTTTTGAGCTTTGTTACGGAATGAAAAGGTCATTATCTTAATTATTTTACTCTGGTGTCCACTAACTGCGTCTGTTTCCCACAGCATTGAAGTGAAGTGACGACTGACGGACAAAGTAAGGTAAGCTCTGTCCTTCACGTACATTAAGCATAATGGCCGTCATCGCCTGATAAATCATATCGTCGAAATTACGAGAAATGCACTGTATATTAATCACGTTTATCATGTAAACTTTTAGAGAGTCTTTCGGCTTTGTGTAGTGATGTTGATCACAGGATCAAATCTGGTTTATTTTCAAACATTGATATTTTCAGCTTAATCTGCCTGCCTCATGCACGAGATGTAGATTTACAATGTTCTGTTTAGTGGCCATGTTTATGGTTAACACTGTACAATGAGGCTAAGTTTGGTAACTTTAGTTGATTAAACTAAAATCCCCAAGAAAAAAAACGTTTTATTAAATGGAGTTCATTATAAAATGTAGTTGTATTTTTAACACTAGCAGTCATTAATAATGGTCTATTTTTCACTGTTAATTTTAGAGGATTAACGAACGTTTTCTAATGTGAGACCTTTATTGTTTACGTATGTTAATGTTTCCTTTGCGCACACACACACGTCCTGATTGTTATACCTGAAGTGCTTGGTGAGTGTACATCCTCCTCATGTAAAATGTCATCAAATATTATCACAATTATATACTAGGGATGTGCACGATTATTCGATCAATCGAACCCATCAGCGACGATCGAGCATGAAAACGATGATCGATTGGCTCTAAAATTAAATTACTTTCAATCGTTCTGATTATTTATGCTGGTATTTGGGCGGTAGTTTGATATTTGATTGGTTATGGCTGCAGGGAGTTGCGTCTAAACAAGACCTGAGAGCAGATCTATAGGGGGTCACACACCAGAAGCGTCGCGCCACGCAGCGCATTTCAGAATTCTAAACATACACAGCGGTGCCCAGCACGACTCAGGACACTGTTAATTTTTCTGCCGCGCCACAGAGCGCCATCTGAATAATTTCATTTTAAATACCATGCGAATGTGCGGGTCAGGTGTGTGATCCTTTCATCTGTCATGTGCGCGTCGTGTCTTGACAATCTTTTCGGGGAGGACTAGCCTATGGCATGAGTAGGCTAATGTTTTACCGGATGACACCAAAATCAAAAGCTACTTCAGGGAGCCATGCATCTATCTAAACCCGGTCCTTTATTGTGGTGTAAAGTAAATGAGTCTCGATATGCCCATTGGTACCTGGCTGTTCCTGCAACTTCTGTGGAGCGCCTTTTTCCTCCGCTGGTCTAATTGTAAATAAACTTCGCACTCGGCTTTCATCGGAGCATGTAGACCGACTGATCTTTTTGAATAAACACATGTCCTTCCTTGTGTTAAGTTTTATTAGCCATGCATGGTAAAATATTCGGGCTGTATTTGTTTTAATTTTAAGCAGCATAGTTAAATTAGGCCGGCTTTATTTTATTTACTTCCACCGACTGATCATTTTGAAAGAAATGTTATTTTACCTAATCTTTAAGTTTTATAGCTGTGGTAAAAATATTCAGGCTATTTTTATTTTAAGTTTAAGCAGCCAAACTATTCTATAATTTTAGTTAGGCTATGTGCTACTTAACAGCCGTTTGATTAAGTTTTGGTGAAACTTTATTTTTGCGAACGTTTTACAATAAAAAAAAAAACCTTTTTAATCCACATCTGTTGTGATGCTGCTGAAGTAAAATATTGTTTTGGTAAAAATGTCAGTTGAATAAAATAACTGAACTGCAGAGTATCATATGTGTGTTTATTGTTGTTGTCAACAATATAGAAAAAGGTAAGTTATAGTTTTAAAAACGGATCCAAATTTCTATATTTATAGAAATAACAAGACACGTATTGAAGGGGATAATACTGTAAAATAACTTTGGTTTCTCTTTTCTGCGCGGCTTCAGTTGCCGTTGTTTTAAAGCACCCTGCGAACCGCATCCACTTTCTAGTTGGCATGTAATTCAAGCTCACATGCATTTTGTGTAGATAAACACAATTTGTAATATAACATTTTTATATTGTGTCTCTAGGCTTTATGATTAATTTTATTTACAATGCGTCATGTAGCCTCACATCAGTGGCGGTTCTAGTTTAAATGCCACCCTGGGCGAACCACCTGCTTTAAGAAATGTACTTAGAAATAAATAAAATTATTAATATATATAATATAATAATAATATTATTATTAATATTATACAATTATTTTCTAAATAACAGAAATCAATCCTAAATGTAACTGGAAAACATTTAGACAACTGGAGTGATATGCTAAGATCTCTTAAGAAATCTTTGCTTGAATATTAAAGACAATTAGAATACAAAAATATATTTAATGTAATTATCTGTTGTCTTAGACCCGACTCATGGCTGAGAATTAATGGTATAAGTCTTACCTCCCTGATTCATCATCTCTCCTTTCTGCTTCATAGCCATATAGTCAAAATAAGATCATCATCATTTATAACTTTAGTTTTGTCGACTTGCAAAGCTCGCTGCGTGCTGACACCTCTGCATTAAAGTTACTCCGGTTTCACAGTACATAAACGGCATGTATTTTATCGGCGTACATGTACACCGGGAAAAGAGCAGCGCGTGAGGTGCGCGGGAATGGTTTTCTGCACGCATGCATGCGTCAGTTTGCTTTCACCACCTTTGTTTCGGTTGCACATAGACAATAACAAACTTCCACATGCAAAATACGGCAAATGTGAATGGCCTCTAATGTCTTTATTCTGGGATTACTACTTTAAATTAATACACTTGCACAAAGTAAATCGTAACTCAAAGCTTTTACTGGGGCTCGGTTTTTTTTTTTTTGCACCGTCTCCCTGTGCCACCTAGATGCCACCCTGGGCACCGACCATATTGCCCATGACTAAATACGCCACTTGTTACACTTCTTTAAATGTTTACTGTGTTAATCAATATTGATGGTGATTGATGGGAATTGTTTTCTGAATCCTGTTTTATCAACAACATTTTTAACAGGGCTTTAAATAATATCTATCTATCTATAATTTTTTAAAATTGAACAAAAGCCCCGCCCCTCTAGCTTAAGCCCCGCCCTCGATTAATCGAGTACTCGTTTGTCAAACCTGTGGATTAATTGAAATGAAGAATGGTCAGAAATGCCCATCCCTATTATATACTACCTATTCTAAGAAATAGATGGGGCAGGCGATGATTTGTGCACAGATTTTGATTTCATGCAGATTGGTATGACGGTGCAATATGTACAGATTGTGACTTATTTTTCTCTCTTTAGTGTTCTGCTTTTGCAGTCTTGTGCCACAAGCACTGATGGTGAACACACTGTGAGCTCCCCAACACCTGTCGCTCGATTCTCTAAGGTAATGTTGATGTCCTCCTCGTGTTTAATGTATTTTTATGGACCTGTTTACACCTGCTCACTTGTCTTATGATCACATAGCTCTCTGATTTCTGAAAACTTCACATTTACATTGACCACATACATGAAAATCTGTTAAACAGATGATTCTGATCTTCAAATCCTGCACTATATGCAAATTGAACTACTTTACATCGACTAAAGCCTCAGATTTGCCACATTTAATTTCATTTATATTATTTCAGTGTCTCCTCTAAGATTTGTTTTCACCTGTGGTGGCAGGCCTTTTACCACATCTTCCAACTACCGATAATGTTATTTCAATGACAAATGTCGTGCGGACAGTATTACAAGTTGAGATTGCATTTAGGGCTGGGCGGTTTTTTTCGATTTTTTTTTTTTTTTTTCGATTAATTCGAATTTACGTTTTAAGACGATTTTATTTTTTATAAAATCGAGGTATCGCAGTTTTTAATAAAAATATTAAAGCCGCTTTTCCACTGTCGTGCCAAACCGTTCTAAACTGTTAGACAACCGTGCTGAATTGTGCTGATTCTGTGTGTTGACGTCGCGGCTCTGTTGATGTGCTGCCACAGCTGGTAGCGGAAGCGCGCCAGGGCGGACCGGCCATTGGGAACACCGGGACATTTTCCCGCTAGAGCAACAACAGCCCCGCAGTCAGCCAGCCAGCTTCGCGAATGTTTCCATGCGCGGCGTGCTGTTTTTTGCGTCCCGCAGCCGTCTGTGTCTCCCGCGCGAGCTGCGAGACGGGGACCCGCGCACCACCTGAAGGACGGTTACGGCGTGTTGTAAATGTCGGTCACCGCAGAAAGTCAAATCTTTCTTTATTTGGGACTTTTGCTTGAATTACGGAGTGGCACAGTAGCTGTCAAGTACTGCTGAATTAAATCATAACCCATATACGCACCAATAAACAAGTAAAATGAATGAATGAATAAAATAAATATGATTCTTAAATGTCGGCAGTTTTACTCCAAAAATTCAATACGTATCGACAAATGTTTTATAAAAATTAAAGCAATTTCCAAACATTTCAGCTATAGGCCATTATACGATTCAGCTAAATATAAGATAGACATTTAAATATAGATGATAGTAACAGGTTTCTGTGGGTTTTTTTTTTTTCACGGTGATCTTTAATATACACTGGGTGGTGTAGCTACGCACAACTATGTTTCTAAACGTCAAGCAGATATTTGTCTATAGCTTGTTAGTTATTTATGAAGACAAAAAATAATTAAAATAACAAAAATAAAACTATAAAATTCCAAAGATAAAAGAGAGCAGCATTCTGCTAAATATAGTCCTTTATATCCTGATATGCTGGTGTGTGTTTCATTCGTTTTTTATATTGAACTTGATGCATTCGTTATTTAATATTTAAATACAAATCGTTTAAAGGTTATATTTTACCATCAAAATGTAGTATATTTTATATCATTACCAATTTTTGATATAAAACACTACCGCTGTTATTTTATTGATTGTTATGAAATTTAAGTGCTATATTTTTTATTAGTGAAAGTGCCCCGCTCCACTTTGACAAGGCCTGTCTAAATATATATTTCTGCCATGCCACTAATACAGATAAACTATTGCTGCATTATCATTGGTTATTTTTCTGTTATGTACAGAGATTGAATATTTATTTCCCTCCAATCCTTTTTAATCTTCAAGTTACATTTTGGTCATTTTCTCTCCAAATTAAAATTTTGCCCAAAGCTGCACAACATATGACCATATGTTTAGTCACACTATTGCTTTTCTTTTACAAGTGAGCATGAAAAAAAACTAGTTTCAGCATTTATGTTAAATTTAAATGAACAAGGTAAGCTGGTAAGGTAGTAGTACACAGTAAAAAAAAAAATTAATAAAAAAAATAAAGAAAAAATCGAAATCGTGAATTGGTCAAACTTTATGAAAAAAATCGAGATGATTTTTTTTTTTTGCATATCGCCCCAGCCCTAATGCATTTATGTAATACAAGCATGCGAACAGGAGCAAAGAATTTAATTGATTTGAAACCTAATGTCTTAACAAATATCAAACTCAGACTAACTTTACCGTGGTCATTTACCGAACGAGGATGTCTCCAACATTTATTAGATTTGATAGAAATCTTTATGAATGTCTCCAATAGACCTGCAGAGCGCATTGATGTGTCTCTGAAGTGAAACGGCTATAAACTCCTGCAAGATAAAGTCATTGTATGCAGAAACATAGACTTTTATCTATAAAGTATAATTATCGAAACCCGTGTTCATACTGAAAACTACATAGTGTTTGCTGGCCCTCACGCATTACGCAACTGTCAGTCAGCATGTCACCTTAAAGGGTTAAACAATAACGCACAGCACTACGGTTACAAAAAAGTTTGCTCTCTTATAATTCACTTACCTTTTAATATGTTTTGGTGCGAATTAGGGATGTTAACGATTACTCGATCATCGATTAATTGTCGATAAGCCTTTAATCGATAGAGCTTATCGATGACCGATTAAGCATGGACATTTAAAGGATAAGATATGCTTTGCACTGCGAGACACTTATTCACGACTTACACATTACATAATCAAGTGTGTACAGTTTACATGACCAAGGAGTGACTCTCTTGACACTGCTTATTGGGCGATGCATAAACCCGCGGGAATCTCGGTTATGTTTACAGGTGCTGCCGTTAATTCTGCGGGTCAGGTAATGAAAAAATAGGTCTTATGATATTTAAGTATGGGTGGGTCACTCATGGATGAGATCATTGGTTATGGGAAACTTAACTATTTTCTCTAAAATATTAAGGTATTTTAAGCAATCTTAACAGACTGTAACAAATATGCTTTCATTTAAAAATCGCTCATCACGGCCAGACATGCGGTTCTCAGGTTTCTGCTCTCTCATCATCAATCACTCTCAGTCTGGGAACATGTTAGATGCTGCGAATTTTGTTAAGCCTGTCCTGCTTAACAAAATTACTTGATTTAATGGAGGATATTGTGTATTGAGGATAGGCAAATATATCGCAGAGAGCTGAGACCCATGACGACTTTAAAGACGATATAGCTTGTTTCGGATGATATATTACATGTTTTAATTACATTATTATATAAAATGAACAGCATTATTATTTTATCATCATCATTAATAATAAACGAACTACAAATAATTTGACAGCTTCAGCTGTTTACAATCAAAATCACTTGGTCGGCACTTTCGACTTCAGCACCACGACATCTTTAGCTTGAACTGAAATAGAGTTTCCTTCCTAAGGGAAAAATACAATAATTTTTTAAATTGCAAGGCGATTATAGACATGTATTCGCAATTTCACACACATCAGCGTGTGAAAAATTTATTATTTCCATTGCGCTCTCTCTCTCTCGCAGCAGCCGACGCGCGCTGCACGTGAGGGCACTGCCATACACAACCACATCTCATAGCAAATTAATTTGCAACTTTGTTGCATAAAAATAAAAGGCTAATAACTAAATTTAATTAACAGACAAATTAAATAAGTTATTTGTAAAAATGAAACTACAGAAAAAAAAATGAAAAGAACTGAAACCATCTCAAATGATCTGTTCTGGAATAACAGGTGCTGGAATCGAATTAATTCGATGGAATGATAAACACAGACATGCGCATATTTCAGTAAATAGCCTATTTATTTAATTAAAAATATGTTAGGCCTATAATTATTTATATAGGCTATATATATATATATATATATATATATATATATATATATTTTTTTTTTTATTTTATTTTTTTTTTTTCTATTATATATTTTAATAGTCTATATTAAATTACCATTCGTTTTGGCTTTAACGAATTATTGAACAGATTATTAATAACTTAGCTCAGTGAAATGTTTTGTATGTAGGCTAATATTAGAGCCAGAGCTGCGGCGCGTCGGCAATAGTCTAAACAAAACTCTGACAAACAATAAACCCATATCCCAAGCGCAACATTGTGTTAGATTTGAGCAAATACAGAGGTGACACTGTTAATGACTACTTTTGTGATGATGATCAGACCTGAAGCCGCGGCGCGCTCTACTAAAAAACAAAACATGGATAAACGCACGCATAGAAACACGTGCAGGCGGTGAGACCTCTGTCCGCCTCCCGTCTTGCATCCTTGTTTCTTCTGTGCGCAGATAAATATAATTTCATTTGCTTGCATCCATTTATATTATATGCATTTTGCAGCAGTCCCCGCTGATAACGGCATGGAGCCATCGAACCACCCAAAGTCACCATCAAATCCTGTCCCGCGTCACACAGTTTAGCTGTAAGAGCGCGGTGATTTGCATTGGTTTGAATTATTTTCTGAGATAAACATAATGCAAATGAAGTAGATTATTAAATAAGTTTTTAAAAAGCAGCCGAAAGTTAAGACCTATTAAATACGTTTAAAAATGGTTAAATAAATTAGCAAATTAGAAACATAACACTGCAGCGCCCATATACCGTGTCGGCAATCTCACAGGGGGACTATATGGCAATCTGAAAATGTCTTTATATTGCCCAACACTAGCCGTGAGATAACATTGGTCTGTCATAGCCTAAATGGTTTGTTCTTCACTGAAGCTTTAACAGAAGCGTGTGCCGCATGTTCACCTCTGATGCATTCAGCCTGTAGCCTAGTTTGGGTTTTTTACATATAATGTTGATTACTTAAAAATGTCTTATTTTTTTATTTTTATAGTTTATATCTATAAAATGAATGCTTAGATTATTTCGTTGTGACGATTAAGCAAGAACCATAATCCATTGCATATTCGGCTCATTCTTCAGTAGCCTATTCGTATGTATTTTACAAACATATGGTTTATAATGATTAACGATTAATCGATTGATTGATCGTTAATTTAAATGATCATCGATCATGGGATTTTGTAGAAACTGACATCCCTAGTGCGAATATGACCTGCACAGGCATTGGCTTTACGATTCTGGCTAAAATAGGCATAGGTTAAATAAATAATTTAACTGAGCATAGTATTAGCCAATAGCCTAACATAACATCATAATTTTACATACAGTGTTAATTAAGACGTCGATCTGCCAATAGTCTCCGCTCCAAATTCACACACACATCATGGTTTCCGCTACATTCATTCTTCTATGGCGGGGTGACACACCAAAGTTCATCCCGCCACAGCTTCATTACAGCATCCCATTCAAAACATTCAGTCGTGTTTTTTTAATAGCGGATTATAATTGCACCAAAACGTATTAAAGGTAAGTGAATTATAACAGCGCAAACTTTTCTGTAACTGTAGTAGTGCTAATCTAATAAATGTTGGAGACATACTCACTACATAAACGCACTAAATCGCACTTCAGCAACATTTATTTGAGAGCGCACAAGAAAATGCACTTGAGCAGTGTATATTAGAGGGCGTGCACAAAGTTTTGTGCACAGAGGAAATCGGCGCACAATCAAAGAGATTTGCATGCTGGTATTACATGAATGCAATCTCGACTTGTAATACTGCGCTCACGACATTTGTCATTAAAATAACATCACAGGTAGTTGGAAGATCTGTGTAAAAAAGGACTGGCCCATGCTGGAAAAACGCTGCATATGTTATATTTCATTTATACCACCGTAAGCTTGACATCGAAGGCAGATTAGGGCTGGACGATATGGCAAAATTGATATCACGATATATTTCTTAATTTCAGTCGATACGATATAATTCCGATATCGATATGGACAATATTAAAAAGACAGGAAAAACTGCCAAGAACGCACACAATGGATGTCTGTACCTACAAATGTCTGCAAAGTGAATTTGCAAAGTCGATAATACCTCCAGACTCATAACTTTTTTTAAATAAAACACCCAAAAAAATTTGTTGACTTTTTTTATTTGTATTTAGCCTTTACAAACAAGAAATGTGAAATAAACTATCAAATAAACTTAGACTCAGCTTATTTATTTATATATATATATATGTACACAAGGTTTCCGCTACATTCTTCCGTGGCGGTCCGCCACACCAAAACTCATCCCGCCACGGCTACATTACAACTTTGCATTCAAAACGTTCAGTCGTGTTTTTTTTTTATAGTGGGTTATAATCGCACCAAAACATATTAAAAGGTAAGTGAATTAAACAGCGCAAACTGCGCTATTTGTTCAACCCTTTAAGGCAGGGGCGGACGGGCCAATTGGAACACCGGGATATTTCCTGGTGGCCTGACGGTCAATCACAACCAAAACCATCCCCGCTAGAGCAACAACACACCCGCTGCCGAGGCAACTGCAGCCAGCCCAGCTTCGCTAATGTTTCCACGTGCGTGTCGTGCTGTTGTTCGCGTCCCCGCAGCCGTCTGTCTCTCCCGCGCGAGCTGCGAGACGGGAGCGCGACAGACAGAGAGAGAGCGCGCGAGCGCATAGCTTTCAGTTAGGATGAACACAGTTTCCATAAGTATACTTTATTGATAAAAGTCATTGGCTCTGCATACCTTGACTTTATCTTGCTGGATCTTATAGCCATTTCACTTTACTTCAGGACGCGTTAATGTCGCAAAACGCACAAAAACGCACTAAATCGCACTTCAGCAGCGGTTATTTTAGAGCGCACATAAAGATCTGCACTTGAGCGTGTAAATTTGAGTGCGTGCAAGAAGTTCTGTGCACGAACAGAGGAAATCGGCGCGCAAGCAAAGAGATTCGCATGCTCGTATTACATGAATGCTATCTCGACTTGTAATAACTGCATGTAATATTTGTCATTGAAATCGTTGGCAGATCTGTGTAAAAAAAAAAGCCTGCCGCCACAGCTGGAAAAAATCCTAGAGGAAACACTGTATATATATGTGTGTATGTATATGTATGTATGTATATATGTATATATATATATGTATATATATATATATATATATATATATATATATATATATATATATATATAAGACAGTTTGTGGGGGTTAGCTTGACCAACGTGATGAACAGAAACTTTTATCAGTGTTTTTTTTTTTGTATATGCTGAATATTTAACAATCAAAATAATACCAAAATCTTACTATTATGACATCCACATCGTAAAAAAAACATAGAAAAAGAATAATAATTATAATAATAAAAACTCATAAAGAGTAAAGGCTACATTAATATTTGCAATAGAAGAGTTGTTTGAGTATATTCATAATTCTAATTGCTTTTCATCTTGAACGTCCTTTAAGGGTTTTATCTGTCTATTTATATTTGTGTATGTAATTACCTAATTAAATTAAAAGGTTTAACATAAATATATCTTATATAGTCTATTTATATCGACTAATATTTTATAACACGTTTTAATTATTTAACAGATTTAATACCTCAATTGATTACATTCTTTCTACTTAATCAGCTTTGCAATAACCTGATTCCTGATGAATATGTTTGTGAATTTTATTTTGTAAGTTTGCGTGAGTGCTATATGCCAGCATGCAGCGAGTTTGTGTATGTGAGTGTTAATGTGGGAGTATATGCAAGGATCGTCGAGTTTATATGCATATGTGGGTGTATGCATGCATCAAGTTTATATGTATATGCGCATGTTTCATACATGTTTTTAACATTCAGTAGTATAAGTGTATATGTGAGTAATTTATAGGTGTATATGCACGTGTTGATTAAGCGAAGTTTGATTTAAATCCTACACGGAGCCTCATAGCATCTATGTTTGCTTCATTGCCTTCTCTTCTGACACCGGTGGTTTCGTTGTCGGGGAGGTGGATGGTGGTGATGGTGAGGCCGCAGTTTGGTTTAAACTAGGGATGTTAACGATTACTCGATCATCGATTAATTGTCGATAAGCCTTTAATCGATAGAGCTTATCGATGACCGATTAAACATGGACATATAAAGGATAAGATATGCTTTGCGCTGCGAGACACTTATTCACGACTTTACACATTACATAATCAAGTGTGTGCAGTTTACATGACCATGGAGTCACTCTCTTGACTGCATACTGGGCGATGCATAAAACCCGCGGGGATCTCGGTTATATTTACAGGTGCTGCCGTTAATCTGCGGGTCAGGTAATGAAAAAATAGGTCGCATGATATTTAAGTATGGGTGGGTCACCGCGTGGATGAGATCATTGGTTATGGAAACTTTAACTATTTTCTCTAAATATTAAGATGTTTTAAGCAATCTTGACAGACTGGCACAAATATGCTTTTATTTTAAAAATCGCTCATCACGGCCAGACATGCGGTGAACATCTCCGTTCTTACAGGTTTCTGCTCTCTCGTCATCAATCAATCTCAGTCTGGGAAACATGTTTAGTGCTGCGAATTTTGTTAAGCCTGTCCTGGCTCATTGTGGTCAAATTGCTTGCTTTAATGGAGGATAGGATATTGTGTATTGAGGATATAGGCAAATATATCGCAGAGAGCTGAGACCTGCATGACGACTTTAAAGACGATATTTAGCTTCGTTTCGGATGATATATTACATGTTTTAATTACATTATTATACAAAATGAACAGCATTATTATTTTAATCATCATCATTAATAATAAACGAACTACAAATAATTTGACAGCTTCAGCTGTTCACATCAACATCACTTGGCCGGGACTTTCGGACTTCAGCACCACGCATCTTTAGCATTGAATTGAAATAGACTTTCCTTCCTAAAGGGAAAAATACAATAATTTTTAAATTGCAAGGCGATTATAGACATGTATTCGCAATTTCACACACATCAGCATGTGAAAAATTAATTATTTCCATTGCGCTCTCTCTCTCTCTCTCTCTCTCTCTCCTCTCTCTCTCTCTCTCTCTCTCTCTCTCTCCTCTCTCTCTCTCTCTCTCGCAGCAGCTGACGCGCGCTGCACGTGAGGGCACTACCATACACAGCCCCATCTCATAACAAATAATTTGCAACTTTGTTGCATAAAAAAAGGCTAAATAACTAAATTTAATTAACAAACAAATTAAATAAAATTATTTGTAAAAATGAAACTACAGAAAAAAGAAAGTGAAAAGAACTGAAACCAGCTCAAATGATCTGTTCTGGAATAACAGGTGCTGGAATCGAATTAATTCGATGGAATGATAAAAACAGACAGGCGCATATTTCAGTAAATAGCCTATTTATTTAATTAAAAAATATGTTAGGCCTATAATTATTTATATAGGCTATATATATAAAAATTATTTATATATATATATATATATATATATATATATATATATATATATTATATATATATATATATATATATATATTTTTTTTAATAGTCTATAATAAATTACCATTCGTTTTAGAGCCATGGCTGCGGCGCGTCGGCAATAGTCTAAACGAAATTGTTTCTATTATCAGACAAACGATAAACACATGTCCCAAGCGCAACATTGTGTTAGATTTTAGCAAATACAGAGGTGACACTGTTAATGACTACTTTTGTGATGATGATCAGACCTGAAGCCGCGGCGCGCTCTACTGAAAAAACAAAACATGGATAAACGCACCGCATTGAAACAGTCACGCGCAGGCGGTGAGACCTCCGTCCGCCTCCCGTCTGAAAGGACTTTAATGCATGCATCCTTGTTTCTTCTGTGCGCAGATAAATATAATTTCATTTGCTTGCATCCATTTATATTATATGCATTTTGCAGCAGTCCCGCTGATAACGGCATGGAACCATCGAACCACCCAAAGTCACCATCAAATCCTGTCCCGCGGACCCGCGCCGCACTGTTGCAGAGTCTTTTAGCTGTAAGAGCGCGGTGATTTGCATTGGTTTAAATTTTTTTCTGAGATAAAACATAATGCAAATGAAGTAGATTATTAAATAAGTTTTAAAAAAAGCAGCCGAAAGTTTAGACCTATTCAATACGTTTACAAACGGTTAAATAAATGAGCAAATTAGAAACCTAACACTGCCGCGCCCATATATCGTGTCGGCGATCTCACAGGGGGACTATATGGCAATCTGAAAATGTCTTTATATTGCCCAACACTAGCCGTGAGATAGCATTGGTCTGTCATAGCCTAAATGGTTTGTTCTTCACTGAAGCTTTAACAGAAGCGTGTGCCGCATGTTCACCTCTGATGCATTCAGCCTGTAGCCTAGTTTGGGTTTTTTACATATAATGTTGATTACTTAAAATGTCTTATTTTTTATTTTTATAGTTTATCTATAAAATGAATGCTTAGCTTATTTCGTTGTGATGATTAAGCAAGAATCATAATGCATTGCATATTCGGCTCATTCTTCAGTAGCCTAGATTTGTATGTATTTTATAAACATGGTTTATAAGGATTAACGATTAATCGATTGATTGATCGTTAATTTAAATGATCATCGATCATGGGATTTTGTAGAAACTGACATCCCTAGTTTAAACTTTTATGTTGCCTTATCTTCTGACTCTCAGTATGTTTTATCGGGTGAAACAGATTTGATGTGTTGCCGCCGCTAGTCAGCTACACTCTCTCTGGCACACTTTGCAGAGCACCGAAACTAAGTTTATCGGAACTTAAAAAGCCGAACCACTTCCAAACCACTGCATTAGTCTTTCCTTTCTTATCAACTATTTGGTCTGCATTCTTACTTGTGGAAGCTTGTTCATTCGCATCTGTATTCAGAGCACTCATTTTGTAGCTAAAACTTTCTGCGGCGCAGCTTAAACCAACTGCTGTGCTGAGCGCTGGCAGCGTGTCTGTGTTGTTCGTCATCACGCAAGTGACATCAGATCACGCTCTTTCTGATATGGAATAAAATCACTGTCATAAAGAGTTTGGGCGTGAATAAAATTCACCCATCTGTAATTATAAAATCGTAAAGGAAAATGGAACGTACTCGTAATTTTACGAGGGTACAATTCCAAAATCTGCGATTAGAACAGACACAGACACGACATTTTCTTTGTCTGTTTTGTATATGACTGATAAATTTACGATGAGTGTACTTTACAAACACGAATACAGTTTCAACATGGACACGACAACTTGTTTACGAGTACGAATCAAAAAGTGACACTCCACTGTCAATGACGTCACCGCTGTCACAGGCATTAATAAACAAGCGAGAGTCATCGATCACAACAGCCCGCCTGCTGACCTCCCACACACCGTCTCAGGTAAGATTTTTGTTATTCCCTCTTTGAGAAATGTCCGTCTTAAGCGGTAATAAAGGTTGAGACTTGATGAGGTCCGTTTTCACTGTGTTTATTGGACATTTTACAGAATCAAAATTAAGAACGGGCCGAGGATAGTGAGCATAATGTAAGTTAATGTTACAGGCAGAGAGCGCAGAATTTCTCTGAGAGTCACTTAACGCTGTTTAACTATAACAAAACATTTGTTGATTAAGTAAGACTTTTTAACTGTTTAAGTAACTCACAAACACCCTATAAGATCACCAACACACTAAATTAGACAGATTTATCCAGTATAGGTAAATAAAACAAAGAAAATTTTTTACCCTTATTAATTAATTGCAACCTTAATAAATCAGAATAAGCTAAATATAATGTGGTAAATAAGCTATCACCAATATAGAACAAACACACGGAAAGAAACACACAGAATAGTATAAGGCTAAATGATAATATAAATGTTTATGGTAATAGTTTATTAATTATAATAATTATGGCTGTCAAAATTAGCGCGTTAACGCATGCGATTAATTTGAAATATTTAACAAGTTAAAAAAAATGAATGCATTTAACACCAGCGCGTCCATAGAGGCGACCTAGACCCGGTCCGCACTTTCATCGAATAGTGAGCGAATCCCCCGGTCCTCACTTTCATCTGCGAACCAGTCACTTTCTTTTTCAGTGATCACCGTTCGCCTAGAGCGCCAGTTCAGCTTGCTTCACAACCCTGCGTTTGTTTCAATGTGGCAAAAAAAATATGGATAAAGGATAATACGGATCCATATGTAAATGTACTCAGTGAAAGTGCCAGATGATGTCGCAAGCTGTCAAAGACAGCCCATTCCTCTCTAGTTGATTCCAAGCGCCCTCAAATCATGTTTCATTAAGTTTGACGTGTTTCCCCCCCTACACGCAACTTTTGTAAAGCGTCTGCTTCACGTTGCTGTGTCAGAATCATTGCTTAAGAAATACAGCCATACTTTAAGAACGCTTCGTTTAAGCAAAATTTAATGATCGTGCGTGGTGCTGAAGG
Organism: Danio kyathit; assembly: GCA_903798195.1. Classification (NCBI taxonomy): domain Eukaryota; kingdom Metazoa; phylum Chordata; class Actinopteri; order Cypriniformes; family Danionidae; genus Danio; species Danio kyathit. The sequence goes on from CAIGQS010000068.1 coordinate 21,409, forward strand.
CAGTGTACTTATCTCTCTCTCTCCTCTCATCTCTCTCTCTCCTCTCCGTCAAAAGAAGATCGCTCTCTCATCTCGCTCTCTCTCTCCCTCTCTCTCTCCTCTCTCCTCTCGCTCTCTCTCCTCTCTCTCTCTCATCCGTCTCTCTCTCTCTCTCTCCTCTCTCTCTCTCTCTCTCTCTCTCTCTCTCTCTCTCTCTCTCTCCATCTCTCTCTTCCTCTCTCTCTCCCTTCACTCTATCTCTTCTCTCTCTCTCTCTCTCTCTCTCTCTCTCTCTCTCTCAATTCAATTCAATTCAATTCAATAGTTGCTTTATTGGCATGACAAATGTCACAAATGTATTGCCAAAGCAGTTCTAAAGTTTACTTAAAGTAATATGCATAATAATAACAAAACAGTAAACGCAGTAAATAGTAGTAGTAAAAAAAGAAAAAAAAAGATTATATATATATATATATATATAATAATTAAATAACATATCAACAATACATCATATTATTCAATCTATCACATTATTATTCAATATATCACAGTATTATTATTCAACATATTATATTATTATTTGACATATCATATTATTCATACAAATCAATACAAAAATAATAATAGATCAGAGTACTGTCCATTTAACAACCAACATTTTGGAATAAAACAATAATAATCAGTATATTTACATTAGTATATTTTCTCTCTCTCTCTAGTTCACTTAAAATTCAACATGGAAATAAGTTTTGTTTGTTATTGGCATTGATTGTTTTAAAATTCAAATGCACTTACATGCCTGTGTTTTTATTTCTGTAATAAATATGGCTTTTCATGATTAATCACAAAAAAAGTGTGATTTAGTTAATTTTTTAATCAATTGACAGCCCTAATAATAATACAATATAATGTAACTAATATTTTAATCAAGTAATATAACAAACAAATAACAAAACAAACATTTATATTAATATTTACTAATACCTTACTTCGTACAAATTTGAAGATACTATAAAAATATATATCTGAACATATCATCTCCTTTCCATACATCAATGAGAGGCTTAATTATTCAGCTTTCAGATGACATACAAGTCTGTTTCAAATGATTGCCCCTCATGTCTGGTTTTGTGGTCCGGGGTCACATATTTAACTTATTTAATGTTTATTTATATTGATTCATAGTCTCATGAAAATGTTTAACGTTACATACCTCTGGTAAGCACAAACCCTCACACTTGCCTTTTGCTGATATCTTCATTACATAATAGATCAATGGTCTATTAATCTGGCTTTTAAAAAAGTCTTACTTAATCAACAAATGTTTTGTTATAGTTAAACAGCGTTAAGTGACTCTCAGAGAAATTCTGCGCTCTCTGCCTGTAACATTAACTTACATTATGCTCACTATCCTCGGCCCGTTCTTAATTTTGATTCTGTAAAAGGTCCAATAAACACAGTGAAAACGGACCTCATCAAGTCTCAACCTTTATTACAGCTTAAGACGGACATTTCTCAAAGAGGGAATAACAAAAATCTTACCTGAGACGGTGTGTGGGAGGTCAGCAGGCGCGCTGTTGTGATCGATGACTCTCGCTTGTTTATTAATGCCTGTGACAGCGGTGACGTCATTGACAGTGGAGTGTCACTTTTTGATTCGTACTCGTAAACAAGTTGTCGTGTCCATGTTGAAACTGTATTCGTGTTTGTAAAGTACACTCATCGTAAATTTATCAGTCATATACAAAACAGACAAAGAAAATGTCGTGTCTGTGTCTGTTCTAATCGCAGATTTTGGAATTGTACCCTCGTAAAATTACGAGTACGTTCCGTTTTCCTTTACGATTTTATAATTACAGATGGGTGAATTTTATTTACGCACAAAATCTTTATGACGGTGAATTTATTCCATATTCTGACGGCTGAGCACTGAACGTCATTCAGTGACAAGTGATACATGTATAAGATCTTATATAAATAATATATATATATATATATATATATATATATGCAAATTTATATCGGAAATGGGTTCAAAAATCATATCACAGTTATTGAAAAAAAATCTATCGCAATATATATTGATATCGAATTATTGTCCAGCCCTAAGGCAGTATCCAAACCTAAAGGCTTTAAAACCAAAATGCTCAAGGTGTAAGTGCTTTATAGGAACTTGAAAATGAAAGCAAACTTCATAATAGCCGGGAATGATTGTGGCGCCTTTGGTGTTGATCATGCTCGAGAATGAGCATTATAACTATAGAAAGTTACTGCTTCATTCAGGAGGATCTGTAAAAACAGACTGAACTCTGGGAATCGATTCCTGTCCTAGAGCAGGGCTTGACGCTTAATTTTCAGAAGGAGCACCTGCACTCCTAAGTCATACCTGTCAACCCTCCCGTTTTTCCTGGGATTTTCCTGTATTTTACAGTTCTATTCTGTTATTATTCAGTATTTCTCCTGTATTTTCAGTCTTTCTCTGAAGAGTGGCAAATAAATATTAAAGAGCCGATCCTCTCTATGCAACCCATACCGCCGAACCACAAGGGGATGCCCTTGCTCTTAAATGCGAGTCTGTTCTGTGCTTTCGCTTTTAGGCATGAAAACACAAATATAGAAATATAAAAACGGCAGGATTCCCTTCCTTTTCATTACAGGTGCCGTCTCCACTTCATATGCAATCCTCAAAACAATCATAGCGGAGAATGACTGTCAGCTGACACGCTCCAGATTCTGTACACACAATTTAAAGTGGAGTCTGGGTTTTGGGTGGGTGTTTAAACAGACGTGTACACGTAATTAATAATAATAATGTCTAAAGATGTCGATCTTGGTGGGTTTTAACAACTAATTTCGTTCTAAATGATCATAAAAAGTTAGGAAAGCAATCCAATGCTTTCTTTATAACGTTAGATGTGTGCATTTTTAAAGTGACACCTGTTATTTAATGTAATCAAAGGGGAAAAAAAATGAAATAAACGAGAGATTCATTCGCTGCTCTTTAATCAGAATGAGTAAGTTATACAGTGAAGAAACGACTAATGAGATTTGAGAGCTTGATTTAATTTCATTATAATGGCTATTCATTTTAATAAGCTGAACTGTTTGCTAATGTATTTGCTGCTAATGTATACTTTTTCCTATTTCTTTTGTAAATAATAGTAATAAAACATATTATTGACCATTTAACTGTTTATTTACAATGAAACCGCTCCAAATCAACATATTTAGTAATTTGGGGATTTTTTTAAAGGGGGGTCGGGGGAATCCCTTGTTATGGTGGGCATATCCCTTATTTTCACATGCCAATGTTGACAGGTATGTCCTAAGTTGAAAACTTATTAGCACATTAAAGAATTTTAGGAGCGCAGTGAAAATGTATAAAATAAATAGTGTTTTGCCTAATAAATGTACACAAGGAGATTTTTAAAAGCAAAGCAGTTTCCCTCATTTGAATACAATAAGTACAATAGGTTTTGTTTGACTGCAACACCTTAAATAGCATTTAATAATTATTTATAATTAAAACTATAAGAAGTTTAGCTAGCGGTCCACAGCAGCACTGGAATCAAATTACTCTAATGAAGGACTCTAAACTGATCTGAATCAAGTCTTCAGTTGTGGACATGCCTAGACAGCTTCTTGTTGAATTTTTCGAGCTGAAAAAATCTTTCACACTGGGCAGCAGAAATGGGGAGTTAAGTTATTGTTAAGTTAATAAAATGTGCAGCATCACATGCTCAGAGCAATTTAATCTATAAATATATTCAAATAATTTACAATATTTGTTTTAATACTGCTTACATCAAAAGCTCTGATTGATGATTTCTTAAAAATATTGCTGGGGTGCAAGACGGAACGTTTTATTCTGTTAAAATGATCTAAAAGTAAAGTGAGTGAGATAATGAGACAAGGATTTAAGTAATCTGTTGATGGAAATTAAACCATGAACCGTGTTTTTCATATGATAGACAATACATTAAAGACATCCATATTGTAGTTGAATGCAAGGAATTGAATGCAAGGCTCGACAATAAGGACTGCCCGATGGCCCGGGGCCAGCATGGGAGACGCTCGGGCCAGTGTACAGAATGGTCACTGGCCCGATCAGGCCAGTGCTGCCTTGTCACAAAAGTTTGGCTGTGACTGTCTGTCAATTGCGTGCAAATACAATCTTAGGGTGCTTTCACACATAGACGTTTGTTTCGGAATCTGTCTCTTTCCACCCCGTTAGCGCGGTTCGTTTGGCATATGCGAGTCCAAGAATCGCACTCAAATCCGCGCCAATTAATCGAGATCCGAGATCGCCTGAATGAGGTGGTCTCTGCTCGATTGAGCTGATCGATTGTAGTGAGAAAACAAAACAATCCAACGAACTAAGGACCCAGGCTATACCACAGTGTATTATGATTGTGTAAGAGCCATATATACGAATGATGAGCAGGGCGGGATGTCATTCCTACCGGTAAATGTGCGTTTCATGTCTAATGCGAAAGTGAACGCATGCTGAAATATTAACGAGAGCTGTTTATCCGTCAGGAAGATTGACCGAAGTTACCAACTGATAATCTTTCCATATTTTAATCTTATATTATGTTATATTAGGCCTGTTGTTTTGTTCATTTCTGCACTGACAGCTCGAAAGAAAGATCAACATTGATCTGCTTCATGATCTGATGCATGATCTGATGATCGGTTCATCTGTTATTTCTCTCTATAATTTAAGCCTATAATGCATAATTCTAGCCAACGTTTCTTTAATAGATTAATTCAATAGATTTTTACAAAACTTGACAACTGAAATGAGGCTCTGAGAAAGTCTGACCTCTCTGATTTATATTTATGTCTGTGGGTGTCAAAATTAAAGTGCACATTTTCGCTTATAAAATATACACAACTGGTCAAACGTTTGGGGTCAGTATGATTGTTAAATATTTTAAAATAAGCTTCTCCTGCTCACCAAGGCTATATTTATTTCATCATAAATACAGCACACATTGTAAAATTGTAAAATGTTATTGCACTATAAAATAACTGTTCAAAAGTAGTTTATCATTTAATTGAATCATTTATTCCAGTGATTTTAAAGATGAATGTTCAGCTTCATTACTCCAGTCTTCAGAGTCACATGATCCTTCAGAAAACACTCTAATATTAATTATTATTGTTTTTATTATTATTATTATTATTATTTTTTAATGATAATAGTAATAAAAGCAATAATGTCTGGAGTAATAATCTTATTTGGCAAGGCAAGTTTATTTATATAGCACATTTCATACACAGTGGCAATTCAAAGTGCTTTACATAAACAGGAAAAAAAGAGACAAGTGTAAGAAAAAAATAAAAACAGATAATAAAAAAACAGACAAAAATGTGTTAAAACGGGTTATAAAAGAATGAAAAAGAAGAGAAAAACATAATAGTGCGATTTGTCGGACGTAGCACAGTGCTCATTCAGTAAAGGCACAGCTAAACAGATGTGTTTTCAGTCTGGATTTGAATGTGCCTAATGTTGGAGCACATCTGATCATTTCTGGAAGCTGATTCCAGCAGCGAGGGGCGTAGTAGCTGAAAGCCGATTCACCCTGCTTTGACTGAACTCTTGGAATTTCTAGTTTATATGATCCTAGAGATCTGAGTGATCTGTTTGGCTTGTATTCAGTAAGCATATCTGTAATGTATTGAGGTCCTAGGCCATTTAGTGATTTATAGACAAGTAATAGTACTTTAAAATCTATTCTGAATGTAACTGGGAGCCAGTGTAGTGACCTGAGGACAGGTGTGATGTGCTCTGATTTCCTGGTTCTGGTCAGAATCCTGGCCGCAGCGTTCTGGATGAGCTGCAACTGTCTGACTGTGTTTTTGGGAAGGCCGGTGAGGAGGCCGTTACAGTAATCCACCCTGCTGCTGATAAAAGCATGAACAAGTTTCTCAGTCTTCACTAGAAACAAAGCATCTGATTCTTGCAGTGTATTTGAGATGATAGTGTGCTGATTTACTGCTTTGACATGACTACTGAAACTCAGATCTGACTCCAGAGTCACGCCAAGATTCTTGACCTTATTTTTTGTTGTTTGACCTTTAGAGCCAAGGTACGCATTCACCTTGAGAACCTCAGCTCTGTTCCCAAACACAATGACTTCAGTTTTCTCTTTGTTTAACTGAAGAAAGTTTTGGCACATCCAACTGTTCATTTCATCAATGCATTGGCAGAGGGTGTCAACAGGGCTGTAGTGATTAGGCAGTAAGGCTAAGTAGATCTGAGTGTCATCAGCATAGCTGTGGTAGGAGATTTGGTTCTTTCTCATTATTTGGCTCCGAGGAATCATATAAAGGTTGAACAGGAGAGGTGCCAGAATCGAGCCTTGTGTGACTCCACATGTCATCGGTGTCCACCTCGACCTATGGTCACCTATACTGACATAGTAACCTCTCCCTTCAAGATAAGATCTGAACCATTTGAGGACCGTCCCAGACAGCCCAACCCAATTTTCCAGCCTATCCAGAAGTATGCTGTGATCGACAGTGTCAAATGCAGCACTAAGATCGAGCAATACCAGCCCTGTTAGTTTACCTGAATCTGTATTTAGGCGGATATCATTGATTATCTTTATAAGAGCGCTCTCTGTACTGTGATGTGCTTTGAAACCAGATTGACAATAGTCTATACACCCCTTGGAGTTTAAGAACTTGTTAACCTGGTTAAAACAACTTTTTCAATGATATTTCCAATGAAAGGGAGATTTAAGATTGGTCTGTAACGGCTCAATAGTGTGTTATCCAGATTACTCTCTTTCAAGAGGGGTTTAACAACTGCAGTTTTAAGTGAGTTTGGAAAAATCCCTGACAGAAGTGAAGCATTTACCACTTTTAGGAGATCCATTTCTAAACAGTTAAACACTGTCTTGAAGAATGATGTGGGGAGCCTGTCAAGACTGCAGGCTGATGTTTTCATAATTTGCACGATCTCCACTAAGATTTTACCATTAATTGCCTTTATGAGTCTCTCTACCGTTGCAAAGAGGAAGCGAGTATTATTTAGATTGCTGTTTATAAGGCTTGAAAAGAAAGTCTGCCTAGCGGTTTTTAGTTTCACATTAAAAGCATGAAGACTGCCTTTATAGATATTATAGTGGACTACTAGTTTCGTCTTCCTCCACATACGCTCCGCTTTTCTGCACTGTCTTTTCATCATTGGCACTGCTGTTGATTTTCTCCAGGGCACATTTTTCATCCCAGTTCTCTTCCTGACTTTAACTCTAAAGTTAAGAATGTAATAGATGACATTGCTCCTGTTAAACAAATCAAGGAGAGAGTCAACAGAGTCTGCAGATATACTTGGTGTGAGTGATATGGCCTTCATAAACTGCTCACTAGTGTTCTCATTTGTGTATCTCTTTCTGACAGAGACAGATCTGTCTTTAATGGCTGGAGTGATCTATATATCAAAGAAAATACAGAAATGATCAGATAGTGCAACATCCTTAACAACAGTCGATGAAATGTGTAGACCCTTAGTTATAAGTAGATCAAGAGTGTCCACGATTGTGTGTGGGTCCTTGAACATGTGGAGTCAGATCAAAAGTGTTAAAAACAGTCATGAGTTCTTTTACAGCATTGATTTCTGGATTATCAATGTGAATATTAAAATCCCCAGCAATAGTAAATTAGTCAAACTCAGAGGTTACTATTGATAACAACTCTGTAAAATCATCAATAAAAGTTGGAGAATATTTTGGAGGTCTGTAGATAATGATCAGTAAAATGCGTGGAGCACCCTTTAGTGCTATACTCAGATATTCAAAGGACAAATAGTCACCAAATGACACTTGTTTACACTCATAGACATCTTTAAATAGGGCAGCGATGCCTCCACCTCTCCTATTAACTCTGCAAACACTCAAATAATCAAAGTTTAAAGGAGCTGTTTCATTCAGAACTGCTGCGCTACAACTGTCATCTAGCCAAGTTTCATTTAAAAGCATAAAATCAAGGCAATCTGTGTTGATAAAATCATTGACTCAAAGTGACTTATTGTTAAGTGATCGGATGTTTAAAAGTGCTAACTTAACAGTTTTAGCTGTTTTCCCTACAGTAGTCTCAGAATTACATTTAATAGACACCAGATTTGAATGATTTGCTATACGGCCTGAAGAAGTCTTCAGTTTTCTGTCACGTAATATAATACATATCTGAGTAGAGAATGCAATAGGCATACAGGGTTCCTGTTTGTTCTGTAAACATCTGATAAAGACACTGTTATCTAAGCAGGCACCCGGGACACATCAATGGCAGCTTTTAAGTTCACCAGTTGATGATGAGGTGCTTTTTGGGCCCTGCCGCTGTCGCAACGACCTGAGGCCTCTCCTAGGTGTAGGGCGAGATGGGCTCAGAGATGGGGTCTGAGGCTGGCTGACTTTTGGTTGGTAACTGGGGGCTTGCGGCAATGGAGTGTGAGAGTTTAGTTCCAGCAAACACCAGTTCCTCCATCTTTTTTGAAAAATTCAAGAGAGGCGAGCAGGGTGACAGTGAGAATGTGTCTGGTGATAGAGGCTGTGGGTCTGGGGTTTCTGGCTGTTCAGATATGTTGACCTGGCTGTTTTCCTGGAGATCATCCATGAGCGCTGAGAGTTGGTGCTGTTCTCTTGTGTCACAGTCTCTCTGTGTGCAGGGCTCAGACAGCAGTTTGTCCGTTATCAGTGGTTGTTGTGTCTGCGTGGTGTTATCGCTGTCCTTGTGGGATGCGTCAGCCACAAGTCCACTCAGGAAAGTCCTGTGATCATCCGGACATTTGCTAGGTGTGTGTGTGCCATTTGGGTTGCATTCAGTGGTACACACAGCTGATGGATGATGGAGAGAGAAAAAGATGTTGTCCTTTTAGCACTTTTCCACCAAGTTTGTTTGAATGAAGGCCGTCTGATATAAACGGTTGTCTTTGATTCCAGAAGAGATTGAAGTTGTCAATAAAATTCAGTCCTTTCCCGTTACATGTTTTCTGCAGCCATACATTTAGGCCAAGAAGCCGTGAAAACATATTTGTCCCTCTTGCAGGGAGTGGTCCACTGATGAATGTCTGAATCTTCAATCTTGCAACTGTTTCCAGGAGCTCACAGAAATCTCTCTTGAGCAGTTCTGACTGCTCCTTCCGAACATCATTCTTCCCCACATGAATGACAATCCGTTTTGCATTCTCATGTTTCCTTAATATGTTCTCAAGCTCTTTGTTTATATCAGAAACTGTTGCATGAGGGAAGCAGTATGTCATTGTTGCTCTGCTTCTAAAATGTTTGATTATTGAATCTCCAACAATCAATGTTCTTATCTCGGCTGTGATCGGAGCAGAATGCCGCTGTCTAGTAGGCCTTGAGCTTCTGTTCCATGTAGAATTAGCTGCTAAGTCATGCGATCTCTGTCTGACTGCATTTGGGGATTCTTCACCCATATTACTGAGAACTTCATATCTGTTCTGAAGCTGTATTTGAGTCCGAGCTGTATTTGGGGTGTAACACGCTAATGCAGTAGTGTATGATCTTTGTGATCTGACCCCGCGAGTTCCCTTTGGTCTCGCGCCTTGTTTTTGCCATTTGTTATCACGCTCATTTTCAACAGTTTTACTCAAAACAGTAGCTGGAGTAGATTTGTGGGACTCACCGGCTGTATACTGTGAGGCTCCACAATAAAGCGGTGCTGCGTGATCTGGCAGTTCTGGTCGGATCGCAAGTAACTTTGTTTCAAGGGCTGCAATCTTTTGTAGAACTTTGTGGCAGTTTGTGCAGCAGGGAGATTCTAAATCAATACGCTCCAGAGGCATTTTCACAGCCGTGTTTTCCCGTCTCAGGAATGTAAGCGGCTGGTAGAGGGAGGATTGTTTAGACGATAATTCCTCTCTTGTTGGTAAAGTTGTATTCCAGAAAGTTTGTAGATTCGATGTTGATCTTCAAGCTGTGTTGTTTGAGCACTGTGCTGATAGGCTCAAGTTAAAATTAGAGTATAAAATATAAAAGGAAGAGTGTGAGGAGCGGAGCAGTAGGCAGAAGCGTCCAAACAGTAGCAAAGCAGGAAGTAGCAAAGGTCAATCTGAACACTCAGTCCACCTCAACCCTGTGCATTTCTCTGTCCAGGCCAGCACACTGGGGATGCGGCCAAGTGTCTTTCACTCCAGCTTGGGCCACCGCAGCCTCTGGGTGCAGCAGTGGCGGACACGAACCAGGACCTGGGGCAGGCTTTCTCCACCACCATCTCCAGCGTTCAAGATCAGCATTGATGGCTCAGAATTTTGGGATGGATGTAAGTAACATGTATAGGCATGGGCCGGATGAGATTCTGACTGTATGATAACCTTTGACAAAAATATCAGTTTCACGGTGTCACAGTATTGTGCTCACTGCTCTAAATTATATTCTTTTTAAATGTCTGGGTAAAAAAACAAATACTTTTTTCCCTTTGAAAACAATATATTCTATTTTTTGAAAGATTTATGATGTTTTGGAACAGTAAACATGTCAGGCTATATAATGAAAATGAATCCTTAACAACTTCATTAGTTTCAAAAACAGATTTCTCTTCAATTTAAAACTATCTTTGGATATCTTCTGCTGGAGGTACTGTTGTCCAAAAAAAACGAAAAAGAAGTAAATTAAAAAAATCTTACACGTATCTTAGGAACGGTATTACAGAAGTTTTTGGTAGTTTTAAAACCTTGACTTTCTCAAACCACGGTATACCTTGAAAACTGTTTATCGTCCCATGCCTAAATGCGTATCTTTTCTCATGTCTTTGATTATTAAAAAACCTCCAGTGGACCTGGACTCTTGAAGGATTGGAAACAACTGTTTGCTGAGTAATTTGCCATTTTATGTGTTAAATCAGGGGTCACCAATCTCAGTCCTGGAGGGCCGGTGTCCCTGCAGGGTTTAGCTCCAACTTGCCTCAACACACCTGCCTGATTGTTTCAAGTATACCTAGTAAAGCCGCGGTCACACTGGACTTATCCCTCCATAGACTTCCATTCATACGCATGCGAATGCGTCAGACCGGAAACGCAGGGTCATGCGTCAGATTTCGCAGGTTGCTGCGGTGCAAAGTTCAAACTTGGTGAACTCTGACCTGCGAAATCGCATCACTTGACTGCGTGAGCCCAATCCAGGATCAAAACATGACCTCTCTGGACAGAAATTTAAAACATGGAGCAATCGCTCGCTTTTTTTAAAGGGTCACGAAACACCAAAACACATGTGTTGAGCTGTTGACAGTCATATCTGTGTCCCACGCTGCTATAAACACTATTAGGACACATATATTGCACTAAAGAGTGAAAATAGGTTGTTTTTGCGTTATTTTGAGCAAATTCGTTCTTCCGGTTTAAAACGAATTTTTGAAGCTACGTCACGGCCATGAGATACTTAGGTGTAAATCCCGCCGCAGAGTGGCTGTCTGTCTTTTCTAGGACGTTCTTATGTATCTGAGTGTGCAGCATTAATTCATGAGAAAGACGTGCTTCAAACCAATTAGCGCGCTCTATTGTGTATGACGTGAAACTTCATTAATATGCATGATAGCTCCGGAGACTGTTTACCAGTTTACACTGTACAGACGGCAGAGAGACGCCACGTTGTGTTGCCAAAACAAGTGAAAGAACAAGAATTTCAAGACAAAAGTCGTAGGTGTTATTAGTGTGTTGCAACGAAGGTTTTGTTTTCATTTTCCCTTTATGAGAGAGCTGCTGGACTCCCGTGTGGATTATAGTGCACGCGACACTCGACAGAAACGCGTTTGTAAGGAACATTTTTACACGAGAGCTTTTTCTCATCTGGAAATGGTGAAATCCTGATTTGCCGCTCGTCTTCTTTTAATAAAAAGACACAGCTCCAGTTTGATTGTCTGTCTACAGATTTGGTAAGTGTTTGCAGTGCAGTGCCCTTTGTTTAAATGCTGCTCTCCGAGTGTAAACATGTAAGCACAAACTATTCCCGTCGTGCAGGATTTTCGCTGCAATTTATGACAGGATAGTCTATACACACACGGCTTTCTGACGCTACCTACCGAGTACATAAGTTACAGAGAAATGCGGAGGATTTTTTTCTCTTATTCGCCGTATCAAATCAGCCTCTGTGTGTTTGTTTTGCCTGTGAAACTTAGCGCGTGCCCAAATGGAAACTCCCTCCTATGCAAAATCTTATCCTCTTTCCCTCCCCCGACACTCCCACACTCCCAGAGCTGGACACGCCCAACTTTCCTGACTTTTTTCAAAACAGAGGTGTGAAAACACCCTGCTGAGACAGGGGGTTTCGTGGCCCTTTAATGTCTAATCATCTTGTTTAATCCCGCCCCTTTTCGCAGCGCCGTGCGACAGAATTTCGCAAGCTTAAACTCCAGTGTGACTTCGGCTTTAGACCTTGATTAGCTTGTTCAGGTGTGTTTGATTACGCTTGGATCACATGTCTATAACTGATTGTTGGTGTGTTTTTAAGGGAGAGCTTCGCTGCACCCCCAATGTCTTTTGACCGTTACTGCACTCGCTTCTCTCCACACACATTTGACATATATGGTCGGTCCCGCCCACTTCCGATTGCTCATAAGGAAGAATCTTAACAGCAAGTTGATGAGTTATGTATTTTAATGGACACTTCACACAGACGGAGAAGTTTACATGACATGCGATCTGGGTCACTCGAGGAAATCATTTGACGTTAAAGTTTTGTAGAGGGAAAAGTTAAACATGAGGTAAGTGCAAATTAAACCAATTAATATTAAAGTCAACATTAGGCTAACTAGGAACGTTTAATACTGTATGAAGCAGGCTAGTTAGCTGGCGCTAATTAGCATTTGAGGCTAAGGCTAACAATAATGCTACTTGATGTAGCTTTAATTGTACCGTGACATAGTACTTATTTTTAAAAGCCATATCAAATCTTGAACGCTAACATTTGTCAGATTGATTGAGTGATTCTGTTAATATTAGGTTTGTTTCTGTCTAGTTCACCTTAGCAACTAGACAGGCAGAAGAATTATTTTGTTTTAGATTAACTTAAAGAAACTTCGGCTTTCTTTTATATATTTTTATCAGGCCACAGTTTAACATTACAGACTGCAGGGTGAAGTAGGATATTTGCACAACTCATGGCAATTAACCATGGGTTTGCTACAAATAAATAAATAGTTTAGTTTGTTTTTGTCATATTGCCTAAATAGGCTTGTGAAAGTATCTCACATAGCAATTAATGAATAAATAACGGCTAGACATTAACTTTAAATGATTTGAACTATTAAATATGGTAGTTAAAATAAACAAGTGTTACTGTGGTGAGATCTTCTAAAAGTATTGTTGAATTAAGGTCCAAGGCTAACACCTGGGATTATAAACGAATGTTTATGTTTATTTAAAATGTTTTATGTCTCGCATAGAGAAATAATGATAGCGTAATACAGTGTTGCCTACAATAATGTTCTGCATATCGAACACCTTAATTTAATTCTGCTTGTCTCTCCATATTGAAATATATTTTCCTTTTTTTCCAGATTGGTATTCCTGTGACGCTCCAGGGACAGACGAGTCTTTGCTGAGGTCCAGCATTCTCCAGCCTCCGGCGCCTAGACTGCAGCTCTGCACAAGACGTTTGGCCATAGGGGAAATGGTTGTGCCCAACTAAACCTGGTTTCTCTCCAGGTTTTTTTTTTTAATTCTTCACTTTCGCCAGTTGGTGAAGTTTTCCTCACCGTTGTCGCCACTGGCTTGCATGGTTCGGGATCTGTAGAGCTGCACATGGATTGATTTGCTCTTCAGTGTTTGGACTCTCAGTAGTGATTATTAAACCACACTGACCTGAGCTAAACTGAACTTAAACACTGAAAACTGAACTGACACTGTTTCAGTTTACTATAATCTATGTGCAGCTGCTTTGACACAATCTACATTGTTAAAGCGCTATACATATAAAGGTGAATTGAATTAAATATTCGGCTGCTTGTAAGCTGTATTAAATATTTCATGCATCATGTGAAGACAAAGCATAATTAGAGATACAAAATATAAATGCAATGAAAGGTAAGATGATGTCTTGAATGATTTTTCACTGAAAGTTTACATTTTTCAAGTTTGTGTTAATTTGTAAATTGATTTCCCCTTTAATGAAAATACATATAACAAACTCTATTCATGTAACCAATTTGAAGAAATGGGCATGTTTTACTGTAGATTTTAGCGCAAGCGAGCCACCATCTTAGAATATCACTGTGTCTGACATTCAATTCAATTCATCTTTATTTGTATAGCGCTTATACAATGTAGATTGTGTCAAAGCAGCTTCACATGGAAGATTATAGTAAACTGAAACAGTGTCAGTTCAGTTTTAAGAGATTAAGTTCAGTTCAGTTCAGTGTGGGTTAATAATCACTACTGAGAGTCCAAACACTGAAGAGCAAATCCATCGATGCGCAGCTCTACAGATCCCAAACCATGCAAGCCAGAGGAGACAGCGGCGAGGAAAAAACTTCACCAATTGGCGAAAGCGAAGATTTAAAAAACCTCGAGAGAAACCAGGCTCAGTTGGGCACGACCATTTCCCCTATGGTCAAACGTCTTGTGCAGAGCTGCAGTCTAGGCGCAGCACGGTGGACCTCGGCGAAGACTCGGCTGTCCTTGGAGCATCACAGGAATCAGTCTCATGCTCTCAATCCACGATGACCACCACAGCAGGATACGGCCTGGTCCAGAAAACCTTGGGATAGTCTCGTCGCTGGTCTTGGATCGCATCAGTGGCACTGCATAGTCTGAGGACCTCAAGATGAGTACCCCCAGGAGGAAATACAGAATAAGGAGAATAATTAGCGTAGCTGCTGTTCATCGTGTATAAAAACAAGAAGCAGAATGCTGCGTGGGGCACATCATGCATCATACCGCTATGTAATGCATTGAGTGTATGCTTTGCAAAAAGATAGGTCTTTAATCTAGTTTTGAAGAGTGAGAGTGTGTCTGAGCCTCGGACATTATCAGGAAGGCTATTCCAGAGTTTAGGGGCCATAAATGAGAAGGCTCGACCTCCTTTACTCGACTTTGATATTCTAGGTACTACCAGAAGCCCTGAGCCCTGACATCACAGGGTTGGTTCCATTCTCTCAGCTGAACAGATACATTGGAAGTAATAGACTGACCATGGATACAAAAAGCTTCATTTAACCCTATGCATGAAGTTGTGGACGTGGACCTAGTGCAAATACAACTCTGTACTAACGCTACGCTGCCTGACTTGCCTGCCTGGCTTTAACAAGGTCCGGTGCCTGACATAATTGGGATGGGTACTTTCACTTTTCACTACTACAGCCCTCACCTCTGTTAGTGTTCAAACCAAACTATGATCGGCGGAGTTTTTTTTACATTGCAGGGTTTTACATCCTATATACAGAATGTTGAGAGATCGACTTGATAAGGGCATATGTCTTAAAATAATCCACACAGATGCGACTTAGTAAAGCGTGAAGTCATGTGCTTTAATCATTGCATTGGAATGTAAATCCCCTTGTCAGGCAGCACTGGACCAGCATGAGAGAGTGGATCAAGGTGCATCAAACGAACTGTATTTAAAAAGAAAAATAGAAAATGTACAAATATATATAGACACAGCCATATTCTAAGATGACTATAGTAAAACAAAACTATAGTTAAACGTGCTCTTTTATTCAAAACGATTACATTAATCGAGTTTGATTAGTATATTTTTAATAAAGTGGAAAGCAATTTACAGAATAATTTAAACTTGACTGACTGCTTCACTTACACTTTTTAATTGAGTAGTTCGCCCAAAAATGAGGGTGGCTCTAAACATTTGAGGTTTTTTTATTCTGTTGAACACAAAAGCAGATATTGTGAAGAAAGATGAACAACTGTAATCATTGACTTCCATAGTAGGAAAAGCAAATACTATGGATGTCAATTGTTACAGAATTCCAAGACTTTTCGAATTACCTTTTGTGTTTAACAATGGAAAGAAATTGATGAATATTTTTTAAAGAAGTAAAGGGTGAGTACATGATCAAATAATATTTGTCAACTATTCTGTTAATGATTACTATTATGTACAA
This sequence comes from Danio kyathit, assembly GCA_903798195.1. NCBI lineage: Eukaryota > Metazoa > Chordata > Actinopteri > Cypriniformes > Danionidae > Danio > Danio kyathit. Next base: position 37,468 of record CAIGQS010000068.1, read on the forward strand.
CTATAACTTATTGACATTGGTCTAAAACTCAGTTCCTGGACAGTCATAGTTCTACTGAGCCCCAAAGTAAACAACTGATCCTGGTCTAATAAAGGTCTTCAGGCCAACTATAAATGTCCAAGTAGCTGTGAGTTGGAGCTGGTTGGAACAAAACTGCAGATCTTTGGCTCTGTTGCAGTACAAGTTGAAGCCGACTCTCTCTCAATCTCCTCTCAGAAGTCATGAGGTGTGTTCTCATGTTCTGCAATCTTATTGATCTGGTCTCTTACAGATGACTAGCATGGCTGCTAATTCTATGTAATGTAATGTGTATTTATATAGCACATTTATTGTGTATGGCCATACACCCAAAGCGCTTCACAATCATGAGGGGAGGGGTCTCTCCACACCACCACCAGTGTGCAGCATCCACTTGGATGATGCGACGGCAGCCACAGGACAACGGCACCAGTGCTTGACCACACACCAGCTATTGGTGGAGTAAAGAGACAGTGATAGAGCCAATTCGGTGGACGGGGATGATTAGGAGGCCTTGATTGGATTGGGGGACTTTGGCCAGGACACCGGGGTTACACCCCTACTCTTTTACGAGAAGTGCTGTGGGGTTTTTAATGACCACAGAGAGTCAAGACCTCCGTTTAATGTCTCATCCGAAAGATGTCGCTCACTGCAAGTGTAGTGTCCCCTTCACTTTTACTGGGGCATTAGGACTCACACAGACCACAGGTCGAGCGCTCCCTGCTGGCCTCTCAAACACCACTTCCAACAGTAACCTAGTTTTCCCATGTGGTCTCCCATCCAGGTACTGACCAGGCTCAGCCCTGCTTGGCTTCGGTGAGTAATCGGTCTTGGGCTGCAGGGTGATATGGCTGTGGCAGGTACTAGTGCAGCAGGTGACTGTCCTTTCTCTTCAGTCAGAAACTCAGATGGATGATGCCTTTGCTCAAACCAGGTCTTCTCAACTGGTACGTTAACCTTCATGGCTAAACATTCAGGTCTGTCATCTGTTTTTGTTACGTTATCTTGATATTTTACTATATTTCGATGCATATCTGGTGTAAATTAGCACTCTCAACAGTTTAACGACTTGTGTCCAGTAGGTTAGTGGTAGTGCAATATTTCAGGCCAGTTTTGTCCATCTTGGGCAATATTTTCTTGGTTAGATGTTACTTTACATTTTACACTCACAACGTCCCCACAACACACTTTCAGTCTCTGTGTTGGAGTTCATACTGGTGCATTAACTTGGATGAATCTGGTCCCCATAAGTAACTGTGTGTGTGAGTGTGAAAGGTCCTCATGAAGCGTTTTACTCTTGTGTGTGAGAGCACAGACAGAAGTTGCAGGACAGGAGTAAATATTTAAGTTGAAGCCGGCTGTCTCTCAATCTCCTTTCTGAAGTCATGAGGCGTGTTTCCATGTTCTGCAATCTTCTCATTATTGATGTGGTCTCTTACAGATGACTAGCATGGCTGCTTATACTACTGAAGCAGGTGACTTTGATACTTCTCTCCAGTCGGAAACTCAGATGGATGAAGCTTCTTTTCAAACCAGGTCTACTCAACAGGTACAAGACCAGAATAATTTAGTTTCTCTCTTAGGCCCCGTTTACACTAATGCGTTTTAGTTTTAAAACGCATAAGTTTTGCTACGGTTACGCCATCCATTGGAAAAGCTGGAGAGCCGAAAAGCTGATTGGGGCTTTTGGATCATTGCGTATCCTTCCCTTATTCGTCAAGCCCCTATCACATGACTATAACGCTACCGGAAGACGGAAGACCAGCCTTCACTGTAAACAACAACATGGACACAGAAATGGGAGCGTTTTTTGCACTATTGTCCGTTTTAGGCTCTATTGTGCAATTAAACTCTGCCTTTTTTACTACAGCAGCTGCATATATTCGCAAGAGGCAAGCTATTGTTCGAGCACTCACTAATCTATCGCGTTCATCGTTCAACCAGCGTTTGTTGACTAACAATAACCAAATGCCGAGCGAGACACATGCTTTCTGTTTATACTTGGACGCGCATGCCCAGAGTGCGCGAATGGTCACGTGATATACGTTTTTGGTGGAGTAGTGTGGACGGAGATAAGTTTAGAAACGCTAGATAAAACGCTAGTGTGGACGCGGATCGTTTTTGATCTAAAACGCCGTTTCAAAACGAAAACGCATTAGTGTAAACGGGGCCTTAGTTTAGGTCTCTCTCTCTCTCTTCTCTAGTTTCTGCATGACTCTGATTTTCTGTATTGTATGTATTTTTACAATACATTTTACTGTGTATTATATTGGTCAGATTGAATGATCAATATTGGCATTGGCCATTAAAAAATCTCATCTCGGTCAACCACTAGAAGAGACTTCATGCTATGTAACTTTGCTTAGTCAGTAGTCTGTTTTTCTTTGTCTGAACAACTAATAAAACTTATTATTTCACTTACAACTTTATTTTAAAACAAAAAGATTCTACAAATCACCACATGTTAATTATAAAACTGACAATATCTTAACAATAATTGCAAATTTACTGTCTTTTAATATACTGAACAATTAATTGTGGCAGTTCTTTTTTTATTTGTGTTATAGATGTAAAGCACAAATCTTCAGGATTCAACGTCACAGACGCAGTGAACAGTGTGGCACCCAAAGCACGTGGAACAGGAGAAGAACCCAGCTCAAGTCAGAACACACTACACTGCATGGTTGTTAGTACTTAACAAAAAAAATGGGGCTAGCGAGTGATCTTCCTTAATATGTTCTCATAGACCCTTCAGCAGACGTGACTCTTCCTCCTGCTGAAGTGAATACGTCACCACCATCCAAGAGATCAAAATATTATCAGATGAGCAGATGCCTTCTGGAGTGTGAAAACCATACAATCTTACATTATAAATTGAATTCCAGTTATAAAGACATGAGTACTGTAAACAGGCTCTCTGGCATGGCAGATTTTGTAACTCATGGCTTTGAAAAAAAAAAAAAAGAAAAGAAATAATTTGTTAGGCGTAAAATGACAAATATTTAAGCTCGTCACTGATTAAAAGCTGCGTTTGTTTTGTTTTACATATTCTACTGTTACATGTGGCCATTTGTAGTTTAATTTAGCATGTGATGTATAAGCCCTCGAGCCATTTCAATGACTGAGACAATTTGGCGCCCAATTTCCAACCCTGATTCGAACTGGTTTTGATCACTAGTGAGTCCTTTTATATTGTTCGGAATTATGCTGTCACAGAGGCGTTGTTAATGGGGTAGATGTGTGAAACAAGAAAAAATGATTGGTCAGTCGACGTAGCACTATGGTGCAAAGGTGCATTCATTTACAGTGTAAAAGTGTCCAATCCAAAATTCCCAAAAATAAAGTAGACAAAATATATATACCAAAATAAACAAACAACGGAACAAACAAAAAAATAAAGTAACAAAATAAATATATTTGCTATCCAGACTTAATACTTCAACCAACCTTTACGCTACTACTCGCACTTCAAACTCCTACGACTCCCACACTGAACTGAGCGCTAGTTGCTTTATTTATAGTGAGTGACTCCACCCACTATGGCTTAAACCATGTCAAAGTTAAGTATAAGGCAAGTATGGACAAACATTTTAAAACAAATAGTTCAGGTGAGCATCTCACACTTTCATAAACATTTGTATTACTAGACACTTTAAACGCATAAATTATTACTTTGCATTCTTCAAAACTCCTTTTTCCAGTTTCCCCACAGTCTTTTCATCCCCTCACATAAAACATGTTGGATCTCCCGCTGGCCGACCCTTCTGCACATGCGTAGTGCACGCTTGTGCATAAAATGATCGTCATAGGCTTTTTGGTCACTTAAGCCTTCCCTAGCCGTCATGGCGCAGCCCAAAAGATCTGCAAGACAAGACAAACACAACTGGACAACAGGTAAGTGAATATGCTTGATGTAAGTGTTATGTATGCTTTGTGATAATGGATATATAGCGGGAATAGTAACTTTAAATGTGTGCATGTATGTGTGTGTATGAGTTCCGGTAGCAGTGCGACTCCAGTGTGCACCCTGTGATATGCTGACGTAACTGTATGCGTGTTGGATGTGTGTGCTATGAAGTTGTTATGAGCAGTTCTGCCGCAGGCCAGTGACAATCTCCTTTGTCACATTACCTCCCACCTCTCCTGGATTGTTGACGTCCGGCAATCATGACCGGTAATCTGCGGGTGACGTTGCTCTTTCCAGCTTTAAGCGAATGTGGATCTTGAAGGGCTGTAGAGACCGGTACCATCTGGTCACCCTGGCATTCTGGTCCCTATGTGTTAATCAGGTAGTGCCCTGTGATCCGTTTCCAGGATAAATTCTCTACCCATCAGGTAGGTAACGAAGACTTTTCTAGTGCCAATAGATAGCCATCCTTTCCTTCTCGATGGTGGCATATCAAGTGTCTCGGGGCAAAAGCTTCCAACTCAGATATACAATGAGGTGTTCCTGTCCTCCATCCTCCTGCAAGAATACTGCTCCAGTCCCTCTATCTGAAGCATCCACCTGCACAAGGAATTTCCTGGTGAAGTGTGGGCTTTGCAGAATGGCAAAGGTGCACATTCATTCCTTCAAGTTTGTAAAAGCTATTTCACAATCCTCTGTCAAGGTACTGGATTCCTTCACTGCCATAGCAGTTCGGTTTATCAAGGGTACAGCTTTTTCAGAGAATCAGGGAATAAACGGCGATACCATCAACCTGTCCGAGAAAAGATTGTACCTCTTTCGTGGTAAGTCTTCTTCAGTGGCACCTGCCAATTGCCTTTACAGAGGTCCAAGGTGTTTACATGCTTTGCCCGCCCTGTCCTCTCGACCAACTCATCAATGCGTGGCATCGGGTAGGTGTCGAATTTGTACACTGCATTCAGCTTCCTGAAGTGCAGGCATAACCTCAATGTACCATCCTTCTTGAGCACGAGGACTATTGGACTACTCCAGGCACTAGTTAATGCTTCGATCACACCATGTCCAACATCCCCTTGATCTCTTTCAATGGTGTTACCAGCCTTTCAGGCACACGATATGGTCCCTGACAAATTGGTGTTGGGTCAGTCAGATTTTGTGCTCTACTATTTTCATCCTCCCAGGTTGTTCCCTCAGCAACTCAGGGTACCTGTTTAACACCTTTTCAGCTCAGTACCTGTTCAGCTGTTTGTTTTTCTTCAAGATGGTCCAGGTTCATCATTTGACTGGGAATGTTCCACAGTCTCAACATCAACTTTGTCCTCATCCTCGTCTTCTGGTGTCTCCACCTTGCAGGCCAACATAACCTTCTTCAATTTAGGTTCCCGTTTCCGCCATCTTTCAAAGAGGTTGATATGGTATGTTTGACTCTTCCCTTTATCTGAGTAAGATGATCTCATATGGACCCTGCACTTTGCCAAGAGCTTGTTGTTGGAAGATGGTAGCGTAGTAACAATACCTTCTGTCTCGGTTGATTTTTCTCTGCGCCGGGACCACTGCCTAATACCACAGCTTTTAGTTCTTCTGAGCATTCTCCAGATTCTCCTGAGCCTGTTCACAATACTGTCAAGGAGGTCTCTCATCTGTAGGACAAACCTTACAATATTAGTTTCTTCTTCGGCTGCGCTGCTTTGTGCTTTCAACTCCTCTTCACTAGGTCCCAGGGGGACCTTGCACCTGCCATCTGCAGAGAAGTTCAAATGGTTGAGAAGCCTGTAGATGCTTGTGGGCACCTCTCTTATGCATAGAGCAGAATGGTAGCCATTTGTCCCAATCCTTGCTGTTGTCACTCACAAACTTCAAGATTCTTTTGAGGGTTCGATTTGAATCTCTTCTAGCATTCCATCGGTCTGTGTATAATAGGGACTTGTGCGGATTAAATGGATACCCAGCTGCTGGTTGTAGTAATTGCATCAATCAGGATGTGAAATTGGTTGCCCTGATCAGTGATGATCTCCTCTGCAAATCCAACTCTGTAAAACAGTTGAAGCAATGCAGTGATTTACCTTAGCAGTTGTGATGCTGCGTAAAGGGGAGGCTTCAGGGTAGTGTGTTGCATAGTCGCAGATGACTAGGATATATTGGTTCGCCCATGCTGCTTTGCTCCAGCGGGCCAACGATGTCCATTGCGATCCGCTTGAATGGAGTAGCGATGACTGGGTAATGGGTACACGGTAGCTCGTGCTGACCTGTGAACAGAACTTAGGCATTTGTATGTTTTCTGGGGTGCTAAATGTCCGGACCATGGAATGGTCTTTGCAAGATGTAAAATGAGTGCTCTTCAATATTTAGGAACGTCAAGACGTTAAACACCATCAGACAATACATAGTACAGAATTTTCTACCACATATTTTTCTGTCCCAAGTGTCTCAATTTGCTTTTCTCCTTCACACACTTTAGCAAACAAAGGTTTCAGTGTTTCATCCCCAGCCTGTAATTGTGCTATATTTTCAGGAATGTCCCATTCAGTTACTTTTCAACCCCTCAGTTGACACTTTTACAATGGGGGTGAAGCCAATTGTTTCTCTAGGCGGCGCTGTCGTCTTGACTTTCTAGGTTTTACCCCCCTCCCCTTGGATCAGAATGTCATCCATGTAGGTAAGGGTTCTAAACCCGCTCTGGTTGTGTGTTGGCACAGGACATGACATAACGGCATTCACATTGGTACATTCAAACAGCATGGTTTTTAACAGTTCTTCTACCACAGGTACGGTCCCATCCCAAAACCATACCCACAGGTAATGTACCACTACCCCCAATGACATCAAGTATAAATGATCATTGATCACAAGAGTCACTTCAGTGGTAGTCGTTTTTTTTGTCACCATGTACGCATTGAATGTTCTGTGTGTGTGTGTGTGGTGTGGTGAAGTACAATGGTGTTACTGGAATGTAGCATCATTTTATCAATGTAATGTGCTGCTGGGGTAATGAGTACATTTGCGCTTTTGTCCATTCACTTGTGGACACCCATGTGGTCTTTTTAGTGTACATATCATTGTCTTTTAAGTCACCCTCCTCGGGACATAACAAGACTCAGTTTAGGTTTGCGCACTGAGACAGTTTGACGCTTTTGTTGATCTTCTTTCTGGCAATATAAATAAAATCAGTTTTTTTTTACTAGGAATAAAGGAAACTACCTTTTTCTGCTGTGTCAGTGTGCTTGGCCCTCGTGTTGGTGTTAGCCCGTGCATGCATCTGACCTCCTCTGTGTGCATTCTTTAGGTACTGCGTTGCCTGTTCTTGCAGCTTTCAGTCTGTTGGTTGGCTCATGCTCTCTCACCCAGGTCCTCTCCTCTCTTAAAGTGCTGGCATCCGTGACTGGTCACATTGGTGGTGGTGGGTCTGCTGCCCTCGGTGTCGATAGTGTCTGGTTCTGCGTGGCTGATGCTCCCAATTCGTGAAGCTGCGGTGTGCGTAGTTCTAGGCGTAGGCTTTGGCTTGAAGTCTCTGGATTAGCTGAACGTTGCAGTGTCTCTAGCAACCCAGTAGCTTACAGATGAGGCCTTCCTCCCTTTTCGACTGAGCTGTCAGAAAAGTCCTTATCAATGCCACACATTGCTCTCCATACTTCCGATACAGGTTTGAATCGAGTGGATCTGGCTTCTCGGCAACCCCTCTGGACTGGCTGACTCTTCATCCCTAATTTCTTCTTTCAGCAGGTGGCGCTATGACTGACTCAATATTGGCATGTAGGTCTCTTCAGGTGAGGAATTTCATCAAACCATGTGAAGTTCAGGCAGCTCCGAACATTGTGTAGTTGAGTTATAAGTGCTTCCTGTATCATGGTGAATCACTGAGGTTTTGGCATGCTGCCACAGACACGCCTTTCGGCAAAAAATCTAGATGTTCACAAATATCATCGCTAGAGCTTTCTGATGACACCTCCCAAATTTGGTGCTGATACGATGAAATTTGTGGAGGAGTTTGTTACACTGTACAACATGTCATTTCCTGTTGCCAGGAGGTGGCGCTATAACTGTACAATATTGGCACTTAAACTGTGTTCAGGTCAGGACTTTTATCTCACATTGTAAATTTGAGGCAGATCGGACAACGCATGCTGAGTTATAACAACTTCCTATTTCGTGGCGAGTAGTCCAAGTTTGAGAGGCCACCACGGACACGCCCTTCGATTTAAAAACTCTAGATCTTCGCAATTACCATAGTCAAGGCCCTTTAGATGACAAAACCCAATTTTATTGTTGATCTGATTAAATCCCTAGTAGAAGTTCGTTAAAATACAACGCATGGAAATGGCAAAAACTGCACTTTTTCAGCACAGGACGGTTTAAAAATATCTGACTTCCTGTTGGGTTTGAAAATTCACTCCAAGATACCTTTTTGTAGGTTTTGGCGTGTGCTGCAAATTTCTACGTGTGCGTGAATCGTAGCTCGTGGGGACTAGTCTGTCAAATGTGCATAGGTGGTGCTGTAGAGTCATTTTGTCAAACCCACTTCTGAAACCTATAACAAACGTAAATTTTCGCCATTAGGGCGTGTGCAAAGTTTTCGGGCATGTTTAGACCCTCAAAATCGTGATTCTTTCTGGAGAAGAATAAACGGAGCAATTCCAATAGGGCCTACGCACCGTTCCGGTGATCAGTCCCTAATAATAAACGAGCAAATCCAATAGGGCCTTCGCATCGTTCTGGTGCTCTGTCCCTAATGATGGCTCAGCCGGCGCTGCACTATGGTGCAAAGGTGCGTTTATTTACAACGCAAATAAGGAGTCGGTTCTCTTCCAGCGACTCAAATGTGTGGAAAAACCATTACAGACTACAAAACGCCATCCCCCAGCACTGTAGACAGCCAACAACTTGCAACAACCTGAATGAGTTTTACTGCCGGTTTGAGAAAACCCCCCACACCCACTCTAAACTGCTGTTTACATCACCATTGACACCTCCACCAACCCCCGCCTCCCCCATACCTGCACTTCAGTACAGTGAAGATGATGTGCACCAGGTCTTCCGGAAACATAAGAGGAAAAAAGCTCCAGGCCCAGATTTTATAACACCAGCCTGTTTAAAGTCCTGACCAACTGGCCCCTATCTTCACCCTGATCTTCAACAGATCACTGGAGCTGTGTGAAGTGCCCTCCTGCCTCAAACACTCCATCATTCCCATACCAAAGAAACCCAAACTCACAGAGACCGGTGGCGCTGACATCTGTGGTCATGAAGTCTTTTGAAAAACTGGTGCTGGCCCACATGAAGGACCGTCACTGAAACCCCCCTCATTGGACTCTCTTCAGTTTGCATACTGAGCAAATAGGTCTGTGGATGATGCAGTCAATATGGGACTGCATTATGTTCTGCAATCACCTAGACAGACGGGGACCCATGTGAGGATCATGTTTTGTTGACTTCATCTTCAGCTTTTAACACTATCATCCCAAACGTTCTCCTTGCCCAAATTAACTGAGCTCTCCGTGCCCACCTCTGTCTGTCAGTGGATCAACAGCTTCCTAATGGACAGGGAGCAGCTGGTGAAGCTGGGAAAATTCTCGATCCAGTACCCGCACTATCAGCACTGGCGCCCCCCAGGGGTGTGTCCTCTCCCCACTGCTCCTCTCCCTGTACACTAATGACTGGACTTCATAACGGTGACTGTGACGAGTCTGCTTACAGACAGGAGGTTAAAGAGTTGGCTGTCTGGTGCAGTCACAACAACCTGGAGCTGAACACATTTAAAACAGTGATGATAGTGGACTTCAGCAGAACCCCCCTGCTCTCCCCCCACTGAGCATCATGGACAGCATTGTGGCAGCAGTGGAGTCATTCAGGTTCCTGGGCACCACCATCTCTCAGGACCTGAAATGGGACACTCACATTGACTCCATTGTCAAAAAAGCTCTGAAGAGGCTGTACTTCGTCAGCTGAGGAAGTTCAACCTCCCAAAGGAGCTGCTGAAACAGTTCTACACCTCCATCATTGAATCAGTCATCTGCACATCAATAACTGTCTGGTTTAGCTCTGCTACCAAATCCGACCTCCGAAGACTGCGTAGAATAGTTTGGACTGCTGAGCGAATCATTGGTACAACCCTCCCTATTCTCCAAGAACTGTACTTATCCAGAGCGAGCAGAAGGGCTGCCAAAATCACTCTGTACCCCTCACACCCATCACACTGCCTCTTTGAACTTTTACACTTTCTGGTTGACGCTACAGAGCACTGCGCACCAGAACAGCCCACCACAGAAACAGTTTTTTTCCCCACAGGCAATCCATCCCATGATAACTTGATGATAGTAATTGTGGAACTAACATCACTACCTGCCTATTACACTTTTATACACATATACACTTATTTAACAACACCTTTTACATGCCAATTTGCACATAACAGCTGCACATATAACGTTGTATATAGTAATATACCTGTACCATACACTTGTCAATTTGTATATGCATTCACTACTTTTTTAAAATATATTTATTATCTGTTTTTTAGTCCTGTCTGTAATTCTGTTGCACTGTAGAGGCTCTGTCACGAAAACAAATTCCTCGTATGTGTGAACATACCTGGCAATATAAACTCTTTCTGAAATGTTTTTTTCTGAAAAAAAGTATTCCAGTCCAAAATCCCAAAATAAAGTTAGACTATCTATATATATATATATATATATATATATATATATATATATATCTATATATATATATATATATATATATATATACACAAAATAAACAACAACGAAACAAAAAATAAAGACTAACAAAATAAATATAATCAAAATATTTGCTATCCAGACTTAATACTTCAACCAACCCTTTACGCCACTTACTCACTTCCAACTCCTACGACTTCCCCACTGAACTGAGCAAGTAAAGTGACTCCACCCACTATGGTTTAAACATGTCGAAGGTAAGTATGGACAAACATTTAAAACACTAAGTCCTTCAGGTAAGCATATCACACTGTAGCGGCTTTCCATGCCGCTATTGTTGGTAGAGTGAGCTAGTCTTTTAAATGCGTAAAATATCAGAGTCCGTAGGCAAAATAGATGCAAATAAAACATCTTTATTTTCCAAACAACAAAATTCCTAAATCTGGCTCCCTCAATCTCTAATGCACAGTTCTCTGTTACCTCTAAATTCCAAATCCATATTACGCTACGGTGTGAAAGTAGAAACCCATGATCCACGTGGTTGCTTGTAGAATCTGCAATGATCACAATGTCGCCAACAGTAAGATTTCTATGTTGTTTGTTCCACTTTTGTCGCTTCTGCCAACAAGGGTAGATATTCGCATACCCATCTTTTCCAGAAGAGGTCTGAAATATATTGTACTTGTCTCCATCTTCGTTTGGCATATATATCAGACCTTTCAAACAAACCAGGAGGCAATGCAGGGTTTCCTTTCAAAAGCAGAAGGTGGTTAGGTGTTAGAGCTTCCAAATCATTAGGGTCACTGGAGAGATTAGAAATGGGTGGATCATTTAGAATTGCCTCAGCTTCACACAAGACAGTTTGCAGGGCTTCATCATCCAATGTTTGTTGTCTAATGGACAACACAGACTTTGCTTTACCAGTCGAATTAAACGTTCCCACACTCCTCCAAAATGAGGGTTAAAACTCCAGTCCACTCCCTTCTGTAGAAGGGCTCGTTGAATCTTATTGTTTAGTGCCACGGAGTGCCCTCTCTTAGCTCCCGCTCAGCACTGATGAAATTAGTCCCATTTTCAGATTTCATAGAAGAAAATTGTCCACAACGACAGATAAATCTGCGTAAAGCATTTATACACGAATCAGTATCAAGTGAGTATGCCATTTCCAGATGAACAGCTCTACTTGCCATACAAGTAAAAAGCACCTCCATAACGTTTCACTGTACCACGTCCTCTTCTTACTTCAATGGGGCCAAAGAAATCTCCTCCTACATTAGTAAAAGGTGGTAAATCAGGAGTGATTCTTTCCACTGGAAGGTTCTGCCATCCTTTGTTCACCCAGCTTTCCTTTTAAAGCGTCTACAAATGACACACTTAGAAAGGATCTTTTCTAGAAACAGAGTTGGCATTTGTTATCCAATACTTACATCAAAGTTTAGAGAGCATTTGATTTCTGCCACCATGACCCAGTTGTTTGTGAATGTCTTTAAGTATGAGATGTGATACGTGCTGATTTTTAGATAACAAGATGGGATGTTTTCTTTCGCTTGGCATAGCTGACTTACCAAGTCTCCCCCCCTACCAACAGCACTCCATCATGCAACATAGGATCCAGTTTATAGACAGAACTGTTTCTTTTAATGGTGTTACCATGTTTGAGAGCAGCAATTTCTTATTGAAATTGTTCCTGTTGACTGAAACAAATGATGTTAATCTCAGCCTTATAAACATCCTCCACAGTCAAACTTTGTCGTTCCAGAGATGATTTAAAATGTTGCAATTTTGCATTCACGGTAGAATCATCAATATGCTCCAAAGACAGCTCCTTTCGTTTACGACTTAGCTGCAGTAGAAGTTTCTGCAGTTTTCAAAATCCATGCTACTGCAATCTTTAGACATTTCCAATCTGAGAAGTAATGGATCCAATTTGCTTGTGGCATTTTGTTCGTTCTGCAGCGTCACAGCATTTACCTTTAACTCCCTTTTTACTTCAGGATCATCATCCATTAGTGTCGAATCCTTTGTATGGAACTGTACATCACTTGGCTTCCATAGAAAACTAGGCCCCTTTAGCCACCGTTTACAGTTCAAAAAAGATTCCACATTTAACGCCACGTTGATGCATCGTCTGCTGGGTTTTCCTTAGTCGGTACATACCTCCACTGTTGAGGCTGTGTTGTGTCTCTTATAAATGAAACACTATTAGCGACAAATGTATGGAACCGTTTGTTCTCGTTCTTTATTTAATTAAGAACAGTTGTACTGTCGCTCCAAAAGACAGAGTCCTCCAATGTTAGCTGCAGCATCTTCTTTAACATGATGTCCATCTTGACAGCCAAGACAGCTGCTGTAAGTTCTAAACGTGGTATGGTTATAGGTTTCAATGGTGTTACTCTGGACTTACCCATCAAAATGACACATGAATGTTGTCTGCACTGTCCAGCATCTTCAGATAGGAAACATCTGCCATACCCAGTTTCACATGCATCTGCAAAGTGATGTAAACAAGCATGACTGGGCAGTCCATAATCCACAGGTTTAAAACATCTGTTCACCTGAAATTCTGCAACTTTGTCCAGCTCAACAATCCAATGATTCCATTGCTTCTGGAAGGCAGATGGTATGGTATCATCCCAGCCCAATGTCTTTCTGCACAACTCCTGCAAGATGACCTTTGCAGGCAGAATAAGAGGTGCAAGGAACCCAAAAGATCATAGACAGAGCTTACCACAGACAGGATGCCTCGACTTGTACATGGATGAGTTTTTAAGGAAATCTTGAATTGAAAAGTGTCAGCTTCCACACTCCACTGGAGACCTTAAGCTCTTTCAACTGGCAACTTGTCTCGATCCAAATCCAACTGCTGTATATCCTTGGCACGATTTTACTGAGAGACTTGATTGTAACACATACCGGCTATTACTCATCCACTTTGTCAAACAAAAGCCTCCTTTCTGACAAAGAGATGTGAGATCTTTTGCCATAGACATGGCTTTCTCTTCACAAGAGACACTCTTCAAACAATCATCCACATAGAAGTTATTGTTGATCGTTTCAATCACTTCCGATGGAAAGTCAGCTTTATTGTCTTTTGCCGTTTGCTTTAAAGCATAGGATGCGCAACTCGGAGAGGACACTGCACCAAAAAGATGAACGTCATCCTGTAAGTAATGTTCCTTATTCAGTTCTCCACCAGGCCACCACAAGAAACGAAGAAAATCTACATCTTCTGTTGCAACTCTGACTTGATGAAACATCGCTTCTATGTCAGCCATGAAGGCTACTGGCTCCTGCCTGAATTTCAGCAATACTCCAACCAGAGAACTGGTAAGATTAGGACCTTGCAATAAGTGATCATTAAGTGAAGTTCCTTTATATGCTGCCCCACAGTCGAAAACCACTCTCAATGATCCCTTCTTAGGATGAAACACCCCGTGATGAGGGATGTACCAAACCTTACCATCCACTCGATCAAGTTGACAATCAGGTACCTTCTCAGCATAGCCCTTGTGTATGATGTCTTCAAGAAAGTGAGTATACTTCTCATGAAATTCTTGATTTATTTCCAATTTCCTTTTTAAACCAAGCAACCGTTGCTTAGCAACACCAAGATTATTTGGTAATGTGACATCAGACTTAAATGGTAATCTTAAGCTGTAATGTCCATCCTGAAGCTTGACTGTACGGTTCATTATACTCATGAATCTAAGATCTTCCCTTGACATTTCCTTTTCATCAACAGTTTTTCAATGAAATCATGATTAAACTGGTTGTTAAGCAGCTCCTCCAATCTAACAACAGAAATTCTGTTAACAGTAACATCAAGAATGTCCAACTTCATTCTCATGTTCACCGTTTCCCTCCACAGTCCCATTGACAACCCATCCCAATGGGGTCTTAATGGCAAAGGCCCATTACCTTGACTGTTAATAATCTTGTGTGGTTCCATCACATTAGCTGCCTTAATTCTAATCAGTAATCAACTCCTGCTTGAATGCATGGCATCTTCGCCTTATCCAAGTATGACCACTGGATAACTCCTCTTGAGTTATGATGTTCTGAGAACTCACAGGCATTTTTGGTTGTGTGTAAACAGCAGGAAGTGGAAAGAAATTATTAGTGTTTATACCCACTGATTTCCAAACCATCAATAAGACTGCAAAATACAAACTTTTTCCTGACCCATAGTACGAAGCAGAATATTAATCTTCTTTCCATTCAAATTTCAGCTCTCCTGCAAGTGTTCAGAACAGAAGTGGCCAAACTGCCTGGGTCCAAAAAGCATAAGTCTGCATCACCTTGTTACCTTTAATGGCCTAACTTGAACTGGTATGATTGACAGTAAGTTCTTTCAGTCCCGGCCCCTGTGTGATCACAAGTTGCACAGATGCATCTTTGCGCTTTTCTTCAGCCTGCTTCAGGATGACCTCTTTGCTATAAATATGGAGGATTGTGGGATGCATTTCTCCACAAATGTCACATTTCAGTCGATTCTCACAATCTTTACTCAAATGCCCAGTTTTTAAACGGCCAAAACAAATTCCCTTGGCCTTCAGGAATTCAATCTTGTCTCGTTGTGTTCTTTTCTTTAATGCAAGCACCTTTCCAATAGATGTTGATTTTTGCCAAACAAACAGTCTCCATTAGACTTAGACAATGACAAGATCTTGGTTGTGCTGATGGTTGTTGGTTGGACTTCTTTACTGGAATGGAAGTTGAAATGTCAGTGGCAAAAATACTTCTTGTAAAGGGTTTGTGTGTTTGAACCTTGAGTTTACTTGCCACCATGCTGTCCTGAATGTCACCAAAACAGGATCAGATTGCCATCTTAACCTGTTTTTTTAATAAATTCAACAATGTCACAGAACTTTGGCCTGACATGAACAGACTCCATTATCTCACAGGCTTTAGCTCTCCATTGCTCCCTCAATTTGTAAGGCAATTTCATAACGACTGATTTCATGTTGCTAGGCATGTTAAGTTCTTGCATATATGAGAGTTCATCCATTGTATTACAACAAGTACGCAAAAACAAAGCATAAGCCTGCAATCCTTGCACATCTTCAGCCTTTAAAGTGGGCCACCCCAGGGCTTTCTCCATATAGGCTGTAGATACCTTAAACTCATTACCAAAATGATCTTTTAACAACTTCTTGGCCATTGCATAGCCTTTTTCTGAAGACATATATTGGCTACTGCAAACCAGATCTTTAGGCTGCCCCTTTGTGAACTGCTCGAGGAAATACAACTGATCCTTTTTATTGGTTGTTTTTTGCTCAATGCCATGCTCAAATGCTCTAATGAATGGAATATACTGCAATGGGTCACCATCAAATGTTGGAATTTCCTTCTTTGGTAGAATATGAGGATTTGTTTGCTGTTGAACAAGATGTGCTGTTAATTCCTCCTGTTTTTTTAGAATTTCAAGCAAAGGATCACCCAGGGCAGGTAACATATTTGTAGCATGCTGAATTATGGAGCCATGTTGTGTTTGAGCAGAACAGCTAACATTAGCATGTTCCGATGTTTGTAATATTTGTTGATCAATCCCATCTATTCCTATGATCCTGTATAGCAGCTTGAGATGCAAAAACACCAGTGTATCCATCCAAATCCAGTGGCATTTAAATTTACTGGGACATAGTCATTTGCATTGGGGTTTTAAATATGTTGCTTGAGAAGAATACTTTGCAGTGACCACAACTTTTCACTCTTCTTTGAAGATGAACTTGTACTGCTTGAACATTTACTTTGCTGATCAAATTTTTGTAACACATTGATCCTTGCTGTGGAAGCTGCTATTTGAGCATCCAAGTCCAACTGCTCTTTTTTTCCTTCTCAGTTCTTCCTCCTGGACTTCAATATCATGCTTAGCTTTTAATGCAGCAGCACGTGCCATGAGTGCGGCCTTTTCTGCCTCTGCTTGAATACATGCAGATGATATGGATGAACTACTGCGGTTGCTGCGTGTACTGCGTTTGCTGTGTTTGGAGGTAGCATGTGATACATTTGACACACTATCTCCAGGACCAACATCACTTTCCACTTCAGATATTTTGTTACCTTCTGGTTTATCTGATAACCATTTATTTGTACTGTCCAAAAACTCATTGTTTGATATCATTTTTGCTTTAAACCAGATATCATGTTTTTCACACTCTTCAACCGGTAAAATAACCAAAAGTGACTCATGAGTGTCTTTAGCCTCTGAACACAACCTCTTAAAATCCTCAAAGACCAAACGTACCTCAGGTTTGTATTCATTGTCATCACACATTAACTTGTTAATGGACTCTTTTAGTTTTTGTGCTTTGTTTAGCTTTGCTTTTCTCAACTTCTGTAAAGTGTCTAGTTTTTCAACTAAAGCTTTAGCTGTTAATTTAACTGGTCTTTTTCCCCTTTCAGACTCGTTTTCAACAGAAGTTAAACCTTGATCAGTCACATTAACCATTTCAACATTCATATTGCTTTCATTTTCCATTTTGCAAATTGTGAAAAACAATAAACACACATACGAGACGTTCAGTCAGTCATGGGCAACCAATGCATTGGATTTACGCTTTAAACCTTTTTGTGTGCACACATAGTTTCCATATGGCCATAGTTATGAAGAAGTTCTTGCAACAAACATACCTATATTGTGCTGTTTATCAGGTGAAGCGATTAACGCAGCGTAGATTCACCTTAATGCAGGAAACCAGAAGAAAGCCGATCCAAACGAACGCACTCAGGTGTTGAAGAAACGCTGTCCTCACGTCTGTCCTCGCGTGCAGCAAAGAAAGCAGTGAACCAAACGAACGTCGCTGTCCTTGTGCGTCGAAACGGCATGCCCTGTTGTCCACTTAGGCTGCGTCTCAATCGTCCCACAAAGCAGAGTTTTTGACTTATGTAGCGGCTTTCCATTGCCGCTATTGGTAGAGTGAGCTAGTCTTTTAAACGCGTAAAATATCAGAGTCCGTAGGCAAAATAGATGCAAATAAAAACATCTTTATTTTCCAAACAAAAAAATTCCTAAATCTGGCTCCTCAATCTCTAATGCACAGTTCTGTTACCTTAAATTCCAAATCCATATTACGCTACAGTGAAAGTTACGGTCAAAAACTGTGTGCTTCCTACCAACACTGTCTTCCTCCATGCAGTGAAGCCACAGTTATATAGCCATGTACTGACACCTTTTGGCCAATCGCCAAATTACAATGTATGGCTCTTACACACACTTCACTCCTCACATAAAACATATTGGATCTCCGGCTGGCCGACCCTTCTGCACATGCGGAGTGCACGCTTATGCATAAAATGAACGTGATATGCTTTTTTGTCCCTTAAGTCTATCCTAGCCGTCATCGTGCAGCCTGAAAGATCCGCGAGATGAGAAACACAACTGGACATCAGGTAAGTGAATATGCTTGATGTGTTATGTATGCTTTGTGATGATGGATGTATAGCAGGGTTAGTAACTTGAATGTGTGTGTGTGTGTGCGTGTATGAGCTCCGGTAGCAGCGCAACTCCAGTGTGCATACACGTAACTGTGTGTGCGCTATGTTGTTATGAGCAGTTCTGTGACGATCTCCTTTGTCACATATGCACACACACACAGAAATAATATACATTTTTTAGCCAATCAGGTTAAAACACCTATATGTATGACGTCAATGTCAGCTGTTAATGTTATGTGAGAGTAATATAGACGAGTTACCAACCTACGTCACGCATGACGTCACACGGGTCCCCGGTTGCAAAAAATAGACCGGCCGCAATAGCAAACATGTAGTGTTGTGCGGTAGGATGCCAAATTCGAAGTAGGAAGGAAGTCCAAAAACAGAAAACTTAACTTTTACCATACACCACACTGCTTTAATGGGCCTGCCGTACAGGTGTAGTTTGCTGTCAGAATGCAGTTTTGCTTGTTGATGATTACCCAGGCCTTGTAAAACATTAGCTCCTTCTTTTTTCCTTGTCTTTGGCTCGGCAGAACCTCAGTTTTTAGCACTACATAGTTTTGAATCTGGTAATCAGGGAACATTTATTTCTTGCACATGACCACGCAGAACACAATTGTTGGCATCGAATCACTTATAGGCCTTTATCTTCTCTCTTGTAAAATCCCTTGGAGGTTCAATGAGATTGTATATTTGGTGCTGGATGCTTGGTCATTTCGTCTTATCCAATATCCATTGGGAGGGTGCTATCGCAAATCAGATGAACGCTACTCACTTTAATGTTAATTTTGCCGAATCGCTGTGCTTATCACTGGGTGACGAGCTGTTATAATACACTGAAAGCGTTATGTAAATAATAAATATAATATGTAAACAGCATAACTTATTTCTAAGACAACAACAAACTATACCGCATAAGATGTCATTCCCTCACTGTAAATGCTAGCGCTTCTGGTTTTTTCTGCCACCTCCCTGCATACGCATCTTGAATGTTTACAAACATGGTAATTGGTCTATAGTTGTTTTGAGATTGTAAGCATAGCGGAGTTAGTGCTGATAAAACCACAAACTCTTCAGGAAACTTTCTCTTAGAGTTTCTGACTCCGGCTCTTGTTCATCTGGCAGAATGGTCTTTTTGGGTTAAAACTGTTGGTTTTCCTACACCATAGAGAACCACTTTGCACCCCTCCGCCAGATGGGGCTCGACGTCACGATCATTGGTGATTCTGTCATTCGTCACGCCTGTGCTGTTTCCGCTAAAGTTAATAATGTATGCACTCACTGCTTTCCCGGTGCTTGTGTTAGGGTACCCTCTATCCTAAGTGCTTGTGAGAGCATCGAAACTGTCGTCTTCCACGCGGGGACGAAAGACACTGGGCTGTGGCAGGCGGAGATCCTGAGGAGGGATACCAGAAGCCTGATCGAGACTGTTTGACGCACCTCACCTGACACACAGATGAATGTTTCTGGACCGCTTCCTACTTGCTGATGAAGAAATAAAAGGTTCAGTAGACTTTTTGCTCCAAATTAACTGCTATTAACATGGTGTAAAGAACAGAAGCTGCTCTTTGCTAATAACTGGAATTTTTCTGGGAGCGTCCTAGGGTTTTCCGTGCTGATGGTTTGCACCCCAGTCGAACTGAAGCTAAGCTCCTGTCGGACAACATCTCCAAGATGCCTCGTTCTGTGACTAGTAAGTGAAAATCCACATTTTAGCCATATATACTCTTGCTCGAAAGTACGAGTGATGGTACGAAAAAACCCATATTATCTCATCCACATAGATGACACTAATGATAAAATAGGTCTCGTTGTTGGTACAACCCAACGCTTAAAGCATATATTAGATCTAATTTTATCTCATTGAATACGTGTGTATATGTGTGTTGTATATATGTTTGTGTGTGAGTGTGTGTATATAATCTTGGAATTAATCTACATTTAAATGGCTCATTTGAATTCTACCGAAGGCATTCAGAATTCAAAAGAAGTCTTTGAGAACAGGTTTCTCAAGCCAGGTGGTGCATTAGACCAGGGGCGCATCTCCTGTTTCCAAAATGCATCACAAACTGCTTGAGAAACTGTTCTACTGTGATAATTGGTGATGAAAATAAATGTTGATAAGATGTACTTCTTTACTGTTTATTTAGTTACACATCAATGTTGAACTGTAGGCCTACATAAAATCCACACAGTGCTTTTTGGATGACCTTAATCCAACTAAAGTCAACTGTACTAAACAGAAATGGAATTAAGACACGTGGAGTATGCAGATATTAGTGGCATTATTGAAGGAAACACCGTAATCTAACTATTACCGTCATGTAGGACTTTTCGCCATATTTTCCCACAAGATCCACACTCACGGCTGTCAGTAAAGGACTGCACACATCTTGAAATGCAGAAGTTTTTTTCTTTCCATTTGGCGTGCGTTATTAAATTCCATAACACTCACCAGTCTTTATTCCTTATCTCCGTCTAATACCCCAGTTTGTCACGGGCCATGAATGAAAAGTTCATGAGTGAATGTGAAACTGCCGAACTGCAGTTATTCACCCAAAATTACCGGAAACTCTTACATAAAAGCACTTCACATAAACACCTTCATTATAATATTGTCTTTTAAGGCTAATAACTAGACTACAGATGTCCATGTAAGCGTAGTCAGTAGTGTCTTCGAAGTAAGAAAGATCCAGAAGGGCTTCCTGCTGATTTGAATCAGGAAATGTTTTTTTTTTTTTGTCAGACGGCTCACCGGTCAGTTGTTTGTTTATTTATTTATTTATATATATATTTATTTATATATATATATATATATATATATATATATATATATATATATATATATATATATATATATATATTTATTTATATATATATATATATATATATATATATATATATATATATATATTTATTTATATATATATATATATATATATATATATATATATATATATACATATATATATATATATATATATATATATATAGATATAGAGAGAGAGAGAGAATGAAACGTGTTGTGCGCACAGACATCCATGAGCTTACATAATTTTGTTTAGGTGCAAAGATTTTTATCAAAACTATTTGTAAATTCAGTTCTAATTTCCAGCAAACAAATAAATGAACAAAAATAACGAAGTGTGGTCAAAACACTGAGTGATATCCAAACACACGTTATGCCCTATATGGTTTAAAACCTGACAGCTGGGCAAATCTAAGCTTGTTTTTAATAAAACAAATATAATTATGCATATAATAAATAATACTAATGATAATAACATTATACAAAAGCAAATTGTCATGAATAAACTGAAAAAGATCCCTGAGATGAAGGCAGTGGTTTTTGTATTTATGTAGAAGGTAATTTTTGTAATATTTTATTCCTTTAATTCTTTTTCATCTGTAAAGATATTTGCGTATTGCTCTACATCCTGTGTGTATTAAGCAATGTTTAAGCGAGGTGCACATTCAACGCGTTCTGCACTGGACTTTAGACCTCCTCTTAGCTGGTCTATTGAACAGTCTATTTTAGTTCCTCAAAATATCAAAAATTGCAGCATAACGAGCACAAATTGTGAGCAAATGAAAATAACATATTCGTGCACGAATATAAATATCTGATGTTCATTTCCACGGCACAATCCAGCACAAATCTAACCAAATGTTTTAGTTATATCTAAACAAAAACAGAAAGTGTTTATTTTAACAGCACAAACGGATAACGTGAGTTTGGTGTGATTTAGACAACCTGGGGGTGGAGAGTGACGTCACGGCTCTCGAAATATTTTGATAAGGCAATATCTAAACAATAAACATGGATACAGTGTTTAATTTAATGGCACAAACCAGCACAAACGAATGACACCAGTTTGGTGGGATTTAGACAACCTGGGGTGAAGAGTGACGTCACGACTCCTGAAATAATTTAATTATCTAAACAACGAAATTAGATTAAAGTGTTTGTTTTAACGGCACAAACCAGCACAAATCGAGCACAAACAAATGACACCAGTTTGGCGCGATTTAGAGGAAATAGTGGAGAGTGACGTCACGACTCGCGAAATATTTAGCTTATATCTAAAGGAGGAAAGCAGATAATGTTTGTTTTAACGGCACAAACCAGCACAAATCAAGCACAAACGACCTGTGCTGATTTGAAGTCAATTGAGCAACATGGGGTGGAAAGTGACGTCACACGGTCAAAAAAATAATGCTTAATATCTCAGACCCCAAACCAGCACAAGCGTTCATTTTTGCGGCACAAATCAGCACAAATGTAGCACAAAGGAATGGCATAGTATTGGGGATTATTTGTTTTTATGGGGTGACAACTTCATGGAGGTTTCTTTGAGTGTTTGGGCCATCAGTTTTGATTCTACATTTGTCATAAGAGATATGGTATTTATTTCCCATTCATTTATAATTCTGCTTTCAACTAGAGCTCCTAAAGCCCTCCTGGATTTAAGGGTCATTCAAATCTGTTTCTGGCTAATTAATTTTAGACAGTTACACCTGGAGGATCTCCTACATCTTTCACATGTAAATTCTTCCTCATCAAACAGGCACCAACACTCCCTTCCAAGCAGGCCTTGACATTAACTTTTTTGATCACCAGTCACTGTGGCTAGTAGATTTCCAACATTACTAGCCACTTGCCATTTTCACTAGCCACACTTTTGTTGTTTGGAAAATATATTTTATATGAATAAATTTGACTTTGACATGTTAAAATTACTTGATTTACATGTTGTGTTATGTCCACAAGCCTCCTCATTCATTTCGTGTATGAGCTTGCCTACTCTGCATGAGCAAATGGGTTGTTGCATTGCAATTAGTTTTATTTCACATGGGCTGAAAATTAAGGATTTACCAAATTTATCTTTCACCACACCAAAAAGAAATAATTATTTCTTAGCCACACATTTTAAATTAATCAAAACAGGCAAAATACAGCTGCATACTGTACTTTTTTTTTGCAAAAAAAAAAAAAAAAAAAGATTAATAAATAATTGGACATTTGAAAATATCTATTGTCGTGTTTCTAAAATACGTACAGTAATCTGTCCTAGCTAAAGGTCCCAGATCAGCAGTTAACTACACATAATTGGGTAGTTAATCTCATATTAAAGCAATGTTGGTGTAAAGGATGATAATTCAACTATATTAACAAAAATAACAAGGCAAAAGACGGCATGTGAAAAGCATACCGTGTGTGATGATAGCCCTGTTTATAATCCGTTCAAAGTAGGGATGTTAACGATTACTCGATCATCGATTAATTGTCGATAAGCCTTTAATCGATAGAGCTTATCGATGACCGATTAAGCATGGACATTTAAAGGATAAGATATGCTTTGCACTGCGAGACACTTATTCACGACTTTACACATTACATAATCAAGTGTGTACAGTTTACATGACCAAGGAGTGACTCTCTTGACACTGCTTATTGGGCGATGCATAAAACCCGCGGGAATCTCGGTTATATTTACAGGTGCTGCCGTTAATCTGCGGGTCAGGTAATGAAAAAATAGGTCGCATGATATTTAAGTATGGGTGGGTCACGCATGGATGAGATCATTGGTTATGGAAACTTTAACTATTTTCTCTAAAATATTAAGGCATTTTAAGCAATCTTGATAGACTGTAACAAATATGCTTTCATTTTAAAAATCGCTCATCACAGCCAGACATGCGGTGAAAATCACCGTTCTCAGGTTTCTGCTCTCTCATCATCAATCACTCTCAGTTTGGGAACATGTTTAGTGCTGCGAATTTTGTTAAGCCTGTCCTGCTTAACAAAATTACTTGATTTAATGGAGGATATTGTGTATTGAGGATATAGGCAAATATATCGCAGAGAGCTGGGACCCATGACGACTTTAAAGACGATATAGCTTGTTTCGGATGATATATTACATGTTTTAATTACATTATTATATAAAATGAACAGCATTATTATTTTTAATCATCATCATTAATAATAAACGAACTACAAATAATTTGACAGCTTTAGCTGTTCACATCAACATCACTTGTTCGGCACTTTCGGACTTCAGCACCACGCATCTTTAGCTTGAACTGAAATAGAGTTTCCTTCCTAAAGGGAAAAATACAATCATTTTTTAAATTGCAAGGCGATTATAGACATGTATTCGCAATTTTTACACACATCAGCATGTGAAAAATGTATTATTTGCATTGCGCTCTCTCTCTCTCTCGCAGCAGCCGACGCGCGCTGCACGTGAGGGCACTGCCATACACAGCCACATCTCATAGCAAATTAATTTGCAACTTTGTTGCATAAAAATAAAAGGCTAAATAACTAAATTTAATTAACAGACAAATTAAATAAAGTTATTTGTAAAAATGAAACTACAGAAATAAAAATGAAAAGAACTGAACCCATCTCAAATGATCTGTTCTGGAATAACAGGTGCTGCAATCGAATTAATTCGATGGAATGATAAACACAGACATGCGCATATTTCAGTAAATAGCCTATTTATTTAATTAAAAATATGTTAGGCCTATAATCATTTATATAGGCTATATATATATATATATATATATATATATATATATATATTTTTTTTTTTTTTTTTCTATTATATATTTTAATAGTCTATATTAAATTACCATTCGTTTTGGCTTTAACGAATTATTGAACAGATTATTAATAACTTAGCTCAGTGAAATGTTTTGTATGTAGGCTAATATTAGAGCCAGAGCTGCGGCGCGTCGGCAATAGTCTAAACAAAACTCTGACAAACAATAAACGCATATCCCAAGCGCAACATTGTGTTAGATTTGAGCAAATACAGAGGTGACACTGTTAATGACTACTTTTGTGATGATGATCAGACCTGAAGCCGCGGCGCGCACTACTGAAAAAACAAAACATGGATAAATGCACGCATAGAAACACGTGCAGGCGGTGAGTCCTCTGTCCGCCTCCCGTCTGAAAGGACTTTAATGCATGCATCCTTGTTTCTTCTGTGCGCAGATAAATATAATTTCATTTGCTTGCATCCATTTATATTATATGCATTTTGCAGCAGTCCCGCTGATAACGGCATGGAGCCATCGAACCACCCGAAATCACCATCAAATCCTGTCCCGCGCCACACAGTTTAGCTGTAAGAGCGCGGTGATTTGCATTGGTTTGAATTATTTTCTGAGATAAAACATAATGCAAATGAAGTAGATTATTAAATAAGTTTTTAAAAAGCAGCCGAAAGTTTAGGCCTATTAAATACGTTTAAAAATGGTTAAATAAATTAGCAAATTAGAAACATAACACTGCCGCGCCCATATCGTGTCGGCGATCTCACAGGGGGACAATATGGCAATCTGAAAATGTCTTATATTGCCCAACACTAGCCGTGAGATAACATTGGTCTGTCATAGCCTAAATGGTTTGTTCTTCACTGAAGCTTTAACAGAAGCGTGTGCCGCATGTTCACCTCTGACGCATTGAGCCTGTAGCCTAGTTTGGGTTTTTTACATATAATGTTGATTACTTAAAATTTCTTATTTTTTATTTTTATAGTTTATATCTATAAAATGAATGCTTAGATTATTTCGTTGTGACGATTAAGCAAGAACCATAATGCATTGCATATTCGGCTCATTCTTCAGTAGCCTATTCATATGTATTTTACAAACATATGGTTTATAAGGATTAACGATTAATCGATTGATTGATCGTTAATTTAAATGATCATCGATCATGGGATTTTGTAGAAACTGACATCCCTAGTTCAAAGAATAATTAAAACGTAAGCAGAGTCTGCTGCTGCTTACAAAAGGATATATATATATTTATTATTTTTAAATAAATATATACATTTTTATTTTTTTATAAAAAGTCGCATGCATCACTTCACCTGTGCTCGAGAAAAATCATTCTCTCATTACGAACCATGCCTTCTTTGATCATTGTTTCAGCTATGCTATTGCTAGCTGGTTGATATTTTACTGATTTAATCAATTTTACCCCTTCACTATTTGAAAAGGTTTCTACTTTGTTACCCGTGATATTGTGAGCATTGTCACTCCGTACGCTAAGCTTTCCTCTGTATTTGAACCATTCAGTTTTAATCACTACCTGCTCTTTAGCTCTTTCACAGGGATAAATCTGCGTGTAATTATTTGCGTTGTCTGTTATTAAATGAAAATACTTTTTCTTCTTAGTTTGAAGTCTAAGAGATCCAACATAATCCATGCTTATTTCATCAATTTGCTCATCTGTTTTTATAGATCCATATTGATTGTTGGGTGAATCCATGGCACTTCTACAACTTGAACAATTCACTTATCCTATGATATTCTGACTTGCATATTTAGCTATTAAAGCATGAAAATATAGCTCTAAATACTTTGTTGTGTAATTTATCAAGCAAGTCTTTTTGACTTTCCTCGTGCCAGCCTGTACCATTCAAACATGACTGTCTACTTCTGTATTCCCTATCGCAGCCATAGTACTTTGTGACGTATGGCTGATTTGATAAAGAACCGTAGGCTTAATCTCTTTGATCCGCTTTTATCAGCTTAATATCTTTTGCTCTCCAGTCGCTGTCCTGTTTTAACTCCTGTCCTTTGGATGTATTACAACCATTATTTTTCCCTGTGCCTAGGTTTTCTTCCACGGTTTTGTAAATATAGTCACTTCAGTTACTATATAACACTCGACATCATGCAGTCCTTTAGCCTTTTCTAAAGCTTTCCTGGAAGCCTTTGCTTCAGCTGCTTGGGCACCCTTCCTAACTCTAAACTGCCTTTATCCCATTCGGGGATTTTGTGACCTTTCTTTCTCATCCAGCTCCACCTTGTCTGTTCTTGCTCACTTGTACCATCAGTGTAATAGCAGACTTTATTTATTGTCACTTTGGTTGTCTTATCCCTCTCTGGATTTTTCTCAGCCTTAAAGCTGAACTGTGTCTCGTTCAAGAGTAATGACCATTTTGCCCATGTGTGAGTGTGTACACGTTTGTTCCCGCTAATCAGGTTTTTATCCTCCCTCACCTTTCGCCTGCATGATTATTTGTTGATCTAGAGTTTTTAAGGGTCAGTAGTGATTTAGCAAGTGAGGTCAATATGTCAGCCCCACTTAAATTTTACAATTTACTGTGGTTTGCTGGCTTGCTATACGAAATTAAGCTAACTGTGTTTTTCATCACCCTCGTTATACAGAACTAACTCCATTTCATCTTCTGAATTAGCAATTTTCACCACTAAAGTTTTTGTCTCATCTCTTCTTACCAGAAGACGATTTATTCAGTGCTTCATCTGTAAGTTTGGTCTTTATTTAGCATAATTTCTCATTCCATTTTAAAATACCTTGTTTTGTTGCATCACAAAGGGGTTTAGCATACCCTGGGATGAAATCTCTTACAAAGGCCCCGTTTACACTAATACGGTTTAGTTTTAAAACGCTTAAGTTTTGCTACAGTTATGCCATCCGTCCACACTACGCTGGAGAGGCCGTTTTCATTCTAAAACGCTGCTTCTCCGTGTCTGTGTGGATGGGGGAAAACGGAGACATCTGAAAACAGAGGCGGGGCTTTTTCCTCAATATTAAATGGCCTACACACAGTTCAGTCCAGCATCCTCTCCTTGTAAGTTCAGATGTTGAGGCGTTGTGTAGCTGCATAATATGACCGTCATCTTCATCCATATTTATAACAAAACTGAGCCTATAACATCACTGCCTCCTTTCATTTTCATTGAAAATACATTCTCTTTCATTGAATATTAGTTTTAATAATCAATAATGGCCATTATAAAAGTATAACGTACAATACGTTTATACAATATAGGAAATAGATTCAAGCAATCAGTCAAATGTGCACAATCAGTGTACGTGGTTGCATTAATTAACTTATCTTTGCGCTCAGCCAAAAGCCAGTACCTGAGAAGTAATAGATTTAAAAGACCAAAGTTGGGAAATATGTCATTAGATATAAACAACAAGATGAACTAAATATCACGTTTCACAAATATAGTGAGAGTAGATCCAGCGGTAGATCCTTGATAAACAGTCCGATGTGCACAGCTCTCATATGGGTGTGTTCTCAAAGCACACTGCAGCGCATGCCAAAGAGTGTGTGTGTGTGTGTGTTTGGTCACGTGATGTGTGTATCAGTGTAAACGAGGCCAAAGTTTAATGTACCCAGCATGCTCAGTAATTGTTTTTAATTGGTTATATTTTTCCCTTTCAATTCCTTCAATTTACTTTCCATAGTTTGTGACTGGTAATAAATCACGATAGGTAGGCCTTAAAGAACTTCCATCATCATGGCTTGAAAAGCATTCTGAGAGTTCTTAAATCCATGTGGTGAAACATTATATACATACTGTTTATTCTCAAAGGTAAATGCTGTGAGAGCTCTGCTCTCAGGCCCTAACGGCACAGACCAAAATCTATTTGCAAGATCTTTTTTTTGATAATTTTTCTCTCCTGTAGCATCTCTTGCATTAATCGGATATCTGGAATCTGTCTTTGTTTGTTTGTTTGTTTGTTTGTTTGTTTAATGCCTTATAATTTTTTACCAACCTCCACCCTCCATCTGGTTTTGCAACCGCTTGTATCGGGGACTTCGTTGGCACATTAACAACTTCTATTGTACCTTTTTTCTTTAATTCCTCTATTGTAATTTATATTTCTGACAGAGCCCTTTTATTAATAGGGTATGGTCTTTGCGGTGGTGGAATACCACCTTTGATTTCATAATGCCATTTATCAGTATATTTTCCACAATAATTTTTACTTCTAGCAGCATTTATTTGATATTTTCGTAATATCTCAGTGACTTTAATAGGGTCTGCTCTACTGGTTTCAGCCATTCTTTTTATTTCCTGCTCCAGGCTTACTCGTTTCAATCAGCCTATTTCTCTGCTTTGCAATATTGTGCTAGCATCTTTCGGTGTGATTAAATTATTAACATCTTTAATAATTTGTACATTTTTCCAATCATAAACTGTATGCGTTTCTACAGTACCTCTAAAGTCTTTGACATTAAACGTGGTTTCAGTTTCTTTGTCTTCTTTAGGCAGCTGATTTACCATTGTAACATTGCTCCTGTGTCAAGGTCAAACATTATTACTTGAGATATGTTCAGATTCATGTTTGTCGTTTCTTTAACTTGGTCAGACAGTATGGCCATTTTTCCTGGACGCAGGCATCCCTATTCTTCTCTATTTCGTCTTTTTGTTACTGTTAACAGCTTCTTTGTTTTTAACTGCTTTAGTTTTATTTTTAGATTTAGACCCTTTCTTTGACTTCCTTTTGTCTATTTTTTCCGGTCTCTGTTCTGGGGTCATTTTTCCCAATCCTCTTTAGAGACGGTCACTCCCTCCAGAATTATGTTTTAAATCAGTTTTTTTTTAAATTTACTTATTCTTTTCCTTTTTCCTGAACTTTTTGGTTCTGGCTTTTGTCACTAGTTTTATATTTAACTCTGTCTTTGCGGCTTGTCTTTTCGAGCTGGTGGGGCTCTCTGTGCTTGTGCATTTTGTGGCTGGGCTTTCTGTTTTTCAGTAATTCTTTCTTTTTCTCTCCCATCTAATGGCAAAGTTAGATAGTTTCTCCCAGGTGTTTTCTGGCCCTAACAGTTTTGTGTCTGATAATCCAGGCACTATATCGGTCACCTCTTGGAGTTCTCATCAGGACATACCCTGATTTGACTATCCTCTGTCTGTCTAAGCCAGGGGTGTCTAAACTCGATCCTGGAGGGCCGGTGTCCTAGAGAGTTTAACTCCAACCTTAATCAAACACACCTGAACTAGCTAGTCAAGCTTTTACTAGATATACTAGAAACTTTCTGGCAGGTGTGATGAGTCAAGTTGGAGCTAAACTCAGCAGGACACTGGCTCTCCAGGACCGAGTTTGTACACCCCTGGTCTAAGCAGTAGGGGTAAACTCTGTGCTTAATTTGTGAATTGCGAGGTCCCGGAACAGATCGGGGTAATAGATCCGGCATGTTACCAGAGGATGGAGAGGTGTTGCGCAGGAAACCGAATGAAAGTAAGCGGCGCGGGGGTGACTGGGACAAAAGTGAAGAGGGATGGGGAGTCGCGGAAGAAAGTGAAAATGAACAGGGGCGGAGGGCGGTTAAAGCGGGGGATCGGTAAAATGAGGTGCCTGATGCAGATCCGGCACAAATTAAGCCCTGGGTGAACTCCAATCGATCCGAACTCATACTCAGGAGTTTTACCTAGTATTGTACTCAGTGGGGCTACAATTGTGGCAATTTTCTTTTTGGTATGAAAAAAAGCTTTGTAAAGTTAACCCATTCTGACAATTTCCTGGGCTTTCTCCATTAGTGATGCCACAGGAGAGAATGTTATTTGTGTTAACGGGTACAGATCCCTGTGCCTTCACTCACTAACCGGCTGGGGCGTTTTTTTTTTTTTTTTTTTTTATTATTATTTTTTTATTTTTTGCTAGGTTTTCCTAACATCACTTATTCATGAACTGAGCACTCTTCGTCAGAAGAGGAAGTAATTTCAAAGCTCTCTGCTTCACTTGACTCACTCAGCAGGAGGCGGTCTTGTTTCTTTGTTGCCTCAGCTATTTTCTGCCTTCCTCTAGTCTCTGGTGAGCTCTCTTTTGCAAAATATTTCCTTATTTTATTAACACTCCTTAGTTTTGTGGCTTGTTCGCTCGATGAATATACATCCTGCCCAAATCATTCCCCTTACTATTGCTTGTAATTAGTCTGCCACTTTATGGATCATATTAGGGCTGCAATTAATGATTATTTTAATAATCAATTAATCTGTTGATGATTTTTTCGATTAATCGATAATTTGGATAAAAAGAGCATTCATTTCCAACACTTTATTCAAAAACAAACCAAAATCTTTAGAAAGTGCACACACATGTTGTCCCTAAACATCCCCGAGCTGTTATAATAATAATGATAATAATAATAATAATAATAATAATAATAATAATAATAATAATAAAACAAAAACCTAACTTAATAGTTTTGTCGTTTTCAATCCAAATATCTAAAAGAAATATTTAATCAAGATAAATACTAGACACATGAAATAGCATAAATAATTGTCTTGTATTCTTAAAAAATCCACCTTAAACTTGTGTGATTGTTTAAAACAAGCTAAATTATTTGCCAAAGGGGTAAGAAAAATAACCTTAATGAGACTATCTCAAACAGAAGTTTCAAGCATCACTTCATTTCCTCATGCAATTTTTCTTGTCTAGTCTTGATTTAAGATTTTTTAGATATTTGGACTGGAAACTAGAACTGGAAATCTAAATTAGTAAGTGAGAACAGTGTTTGCAGTGTAGCTATACATTACAACAGATGGCGAGTGAATAAAAACGTGTCTTTAGTCTTGCAATGCAAAGTATCTATACCACTGCTGTTTTACTACTGTTGTTAACCTTTACACTGGTGAGTTTAAAATATTCTCTGGCCCCGCGAGTGAGTTTTGTTAGGCGATCATTATTTTAGAGTGTTCACCCTTAATGTTTCCGTGGCGATGCGTCATGTTTGTCACATTTGGCACAATAAATCACAATATTTTGATCGAGCGTTTAAGATTGTGGGCTGGGATTCAAGGAAATGTTTTGAATTGGTTCAGTTCGTATCACTTAGGGAGAACCTTTTCTAATGAATTAGGAATTAAATTTTTCTTCCTCATCTGCATGTATGGAGTGTGATGTCCCCAAGGATCAATTTTTGGCGCAGCTCTTTTTTCCATCTACATGCTTCCCTTGCCTGCTAACTGTAAGAAGCATAATGTAAGCTACCATCTTTATGCTGATGATACTCAGCTTTATATGCCCATAAAATGGGAGAAAACTCTGTTTTACATTTTTGTTTTTGCCTGTTTTAACGAGATTAAGGAATGGTTGGCTGGTAATTTTTTTTTACACTTGAATGAATCAAAAACTGCAGTACTTGTGTTTGGCCCTCCGAGTGTCTGTGAATCTACAATTAATCAATTAGGTTCGCTTAAGCCTAAGGTCAACAGTCACGCAAAAAGTCTGGGAGTTATCTTTGACACTGAGTTAAAGTTTCACAAGAAAAGAAATTCTGTCATCAAAAGGGGTTTCTAACAATTAAGGAAACATTGAATTGCCAAATTTGAAGCCTTTTCTGTCTTTTAAGGAGTTGGAAAATATCATCAATGTTTTTATTATGTCCAGATTGGACTACTGCAACTCTTTGTATTAAGGAGTTTCGCAGGCTTCAATTGTACGCCTGCAGCTGGTTCAGAACTTTTTTCTAGTATCTCACCAGTTTTATCATCCCTTCACTGGCTCCCAGTCCAATTTAGGATTCAACACAAGTTATTGCTATTTGTTTTTAAAAGTTTCTGGCACCTACTTGCATCGGTGAGCTTCTTTACTGTCATACTTCATTGAGGCCAATCAGGTTGGAAAACAAGTTTTAGCTAGTTGTTCCCAAATCACAGTTAAAATCAAGAGGCGACAGGGCTTTTTCTGTCACAGCCCCCCATCTGTGGAATGGTCTGCCTTTACATAAGAGGTCCTGTGCTTCCCTTGGTGCTTTTAAGGGTCATTTAAAAAAATCACCTTCTGTTTCATGCATTTTGATTGCAATTAATTCATTCTAATCTGTTTTATATATTTTGCGTATAAGTGTGTATATATATATATATATATATATATATATATATATATATATATATATATATATATATATATATATATATATATATATATATATATATAGTTTAGATTTTGTATGCTGGTCTTTTTGTAAAGCACTTTGCTCAACATCTGTTGTTTTTAAATGTGCTCTATAAATGAAGCAAACAACGTGACGCACCGCAACCACAATAGGGCTGTATGACAGAGCAATCCCTTTTAATAGGCTTTTCCGTTTTAATACAACATTCACACACAGGCATGTGATATGGATTTCTGTGTTTTCCGACCTCAAGGGGGCAACCCCATGCTTTGTGTTAGATGCCAAGATGGATATGTCACATTTTATGTCAGGTCTGCTTTGTCTGGCAGCCCACAATATTTGTCCAACCTTTGATTTTAGTATGTCCATTTCACCTTCTATCAATAAAGCTTCACGCTGTGTCGCTCTTGTGGGATCTACTGGAATAAGTTGCAGATATTTAATATACTTTCCTTGCTGTACTTGTATTTCATCATCTAGATCAGTGGTTCTCAACTGGTTTGGCCATGGGACCCACATTTTTACATGGTCATCAAGCCGCGACCCAAACTTTTAGGAACTATAATATAATTTTAGGAATTATAATTAATTTGTATTTATTTGTTAACATACACAAATAGTGACAGATAAATCACAAGTCACCAATATTTACAAATAAACAATATTTTATTGCTGTCATTTAACAAAATGTATCAAATTATAGAAATATTACAAAGTAAGAGTAAGAAAAAGTTCAGTTACCATGAACTAAACTGAACTGTTAATAAAACATTAACACTGATCCTGTTAAACAGAACAAATCAGCAAATTACAGTAAAATTATTAAAACAATCATAACCATTTTTACATCTAATATGACAGCAATTACAAACATCTGTTTCACTTAACAGTAATTTGGGAAGCTAATGAGATAACTGAGGATGTGCTTTACTCCTGATAAGAGATTTAAAGTCTGGGGTGATGGTAGACCCGAAGATCGTGCTCTGTCCAACCCGTTCCTTTGCTTTGACTGAAGCTGCACCAAGGAAGAGAAGCCACTTTCACACAAATACGTAGTGCTGAATGGTAGGATGGATTTGATCGCACGAATGGCAAGGGACGAATACTCAGAAAGCACTTTGCGTCACCAAAACTGGGAGAGGCTTTACTTAACTGAATTTCTTTTTCAGCGTCTTATCACATGACGGCTCCACAAGCTGATTCTCTTTGTTGCTCGGCAACGTGACGCTTTCCACGTCGATTCCAAAGGGATTGCTCATCCACGGATCATCATAATGTTTATCGGGAAGTAGTCGGTACGGTTGTCGCGCGCGCATTTCAAAATAAAAGTCCGGTATAAGCAAAATAAGTTAAAAAATGAAACTTTTGTTGTTTTTTTTGACCACACACTCCGCGATCCACTGAAAATGTTCCCGCGACCCACTTTTGGGTCGCGACCCACCAGTTGAGAAACACTGATCTAGATAATGTATTTCCATTCCAATATAGCTCAAACTCTCATGCTCTTCACGCTCAACTTGAAAGATGGCTTTCAACTGAGGAATGATAGTTTTAAACATTGTATCTGTACCACTCCAAATAAACTCATCCACGTGAGACCCAAGAATCCCCATCACCTGGCAGGAATCATCTAGCCAGAAAAATACTGCTGGATCTGCCTTTGACACTGTAGCTCCTAGTTGTTGCATGATGTCTTTCACCGTATTGTACCAGAACAAAGAAGCATCTGTTAGGCCATAAACACATTTTTGTAACTTCCATAAAATTCCTTTCTTCTGTACTTCTGGTGGTGGGCAAATGTAAATGTCTCTGGTTAACTCTGTGCCTTGTAAAAAAGCTGCTTTAATGTCCATGGAGCTTAGCTACCATTTACTTTGACATATGACTGCCATGACTATTTTTAAAGACTTGAGGCACATGTAGACGAGTCTTTTGGGAAGGTCTTGCGTGTTTATTTCCTCAAACCTCTCGTAAGTAATCTAGCCTTAGTATCAACGCCAGCAGTCATTTCTTTAAGTGTGCACACCCATCTCATGGAGATACACTTCTGCCCTTCATCTTTCACTTCTTTAAAGACGTCAATTCTCTTTCAGCTGTCAAGTTCTTTATTGTTTGCAGACACAAAGAGATCATCATGTACTATCAATATTTCATCCTCGTTGTAGTCAGTGCTTAACTGAAATTGCTCAGATGGAATCACCTGAACATTGTCCCTCTGATCCAGTTGTGCCAGCGATTTTTCTCAGGCTCACTGTACTGCAAATTATACCAGTTTTTGTGTTTTCCAATAGCCTTTCCTTCTCTGCTGAGGATTTTTCCAGTATGAGTTTTCGCACTTACATTGTCTGTGTATTGAACTATTTGGCCTATTTTTGGTCTTGGGGCTTTCACTGTTCATCGATGAGCATATTTGCACATCTGTGACTGAGCAAGATTATCCCCTCTGGGCAGCTCTGATGCAGGAGGTTTACTGCCATCTTCAGCACTGTTTGATGTTTGCTCATCTTCACTTTCAGTGTCATTGAGATCTGCTGCTGGTGTTCCTGTGGGAGTTTCTTTTGTTTTTATTTCTGTCTCCTCCAGTTCTGTTTGTGGGTCATCCACCTTTCTTAATGTAGACTGATGCACCCATAAATAGATTCCACCCTGCCTGACAAAGACAACCACACCATCTTGGCCTAGGATCACACCTGGACCTTTCCACTTACTGCAGTCTATTCTCTTATAATATACTTTGTGCCCCGTCTCATGTCTATCATGAACGGGTCGCAGATGCTTACGAAGGGCTCTTCTCATTCTTTCTGAGCATTCGGCTTCTGTGAATGCTTTTCTCATTGCATGCAGTGTTTCAATTTATTTAGCAACCCAGGTACTTGTACTTGTTTCCAGAGCTTGTGGCTTATCAGTGAGCACTGTAGGTAAATTCAGGTTTTGTCCAAACACTAGCTGGTAAGGGCTGAAACCGTGTACATTATGCATGGCGTTCTTAGCCCTTAATGCTGTCAAGGGCTGTTTTCCAGTCACAGTTGTTGTCCTTTTTCACCTTCAGCAAAATTTCAGTGAGGGTCTGATTATGCCTTTCTAAAAGCCATTGCTCCATGGGCTGTAGGCTGCAGTTTTTATTTTGACTTCAGTGTTAATTTTCAACCATATTCCTTATTTCTTCATTATTAAATTTGCCTCCCTTGTCACTAAACCGTCTGCATGGAGCACCATGAACACTTATCCAAGAGCGAACAAAGTGCTTTACCATCTCTTTGGGTTCTTTGTGGTGACAATACTCCCTGCACTGAAGCGTGTGAAGTGGTCAATAGCATGCAAATACCGTATTCCAGGCCCAAGCTCATGCAAGTCCACTGCCACAGTCTCATTTTATGTAGATGCCATAGGCAAACCTACAACAGGTTTCCGTTTTGTCTTACTGTATCTACTACATGTATCACAGTTTTTCCACAATGTTCTCGAGAATAGTGTTGCTTTCATAATCATCATCATCATCATCATGATTACCTGAGCAGGACAATATTTTTTTAGTCTATCGGCTGAAGCATGTCCAAATTGTTGTAGTTTGAACAGTACTCTCTGTTTTTCTTTAGTTGTCATGTTGTCGGTCACAGATAGAATTTCTTAACTTGGTTTCTTGGTCTCACTTGTATCCTTTTCATCTATAATGCGGTCATCTCTCAAGTTCACACAGTAATGTCCTGAAGATGTTAGTCAAGTTTAACAGGTTGTTTAAACATTGTTGCTTTGTCATGTGCAGTGTCCAGAACTGCACTTGCTCTTTTGAGTGATGTTTTGCTTAAAAGCATTGGTATATCGGCAGGAACAACGTCTGTCTCTATTTTTCATTTGGTGTGTCCTAATGCTGGAATAGTAACTTTCTTTGTGGAGTGAACAACTTTGTCATCATCAAATCTAAAAGGTCTTGCACTTTTTCTCACCTATTTTTAGTAACTCACTCTGTGTTAGCCCACTTGTGTAATCTTCAAGCCATTTTCAGAGTTAGACATGGATTCATTTGAAAAACAGTGATGTTACGTTCTTGTCATTTTTAAACATTTCTTTTTATTTGGACAGTCCTTTGCCCAGTGAAATGTGCTTTGGCAAATAGCACCTTTTGTTCTTCTCTCGTATTAATCAATGGGATTTGTACCTTGAGCTACAGTTTTGAATTGCTGTGTAGTATTGAGCTTAGTTCCCTGTTTGCGTGAGTATCTTGTGTAGTAAGCGTCATCTGTGCTCTGCAGAGTACTGGCGCCCTCTTGTGGTTAAGTAATGTTATCGCCAAAAATAGTTTTCAAGGCTGATTTCATGTCTGTGAAAGAAACGGTGGGGAAAGCTGTTAGCGCTAATTGTTTAACTTTAATAGTAGTACTGGCAGTATCGAGTAACTTGAAAGCCTAGTACAGCATCTAGGAGCTCCATTTTGAACTTGCGTAGCCTGTTGTATCGGTGTTCGAACTCGATGATGTAATCCATCATAGAAACACCGCTTTCTCTTGTGATCCGTTCAAACTCTGTGGACACTTCGCACTGTCGATCTTTTTCTTCTTTTAAAAGATGTACACAAATTTTCTATTAATGTTTTCATACCATTGTCAGCATTCAAATCATCCACTGGTATTTCCAATGCACTGTTTCTTGCTCTGCGTCTCTAGATATCAATCTCATTTTCCAACTTTCATAAGCTGTTTTCTCTGATTTTGTCATTCCCAGCAGCAGCCATCCTCTGCTACCACTGTAAAGTCAAGTCACTACAACGGTTCTTCTTATTTGTAACACACTATTCTCTCCAACACGTAACTCCCACAAAAACAGACAGGGATCTCTTTATATCCCCGAAAAGCCTGCGCTAACACACACACATTTACTTAAAACTTAAAACATAACACAGCATAACACAGCTTACCAACTGTTTAAACGCGTTTCTACAACTTATTAATTGTATATGAAGACGTCTTATTGTTATTATATTTTGAAATGTTGTTTACACATGCAATAATGAAAGCAAGGGATGTTTGTAACTTCCTGTTTGGATGTCAGTGGAAGACTCCTGTCAATTGAACATGTCTGAAGACAACTTATATGAAAGGTAAGTTTTACTGCTTAAATCGTTTCTCTAATAGTTTTTTTGTCTTGACATGTTCATCACATAAGCTTTTTGCGGCACTGTTAGCTAACACTGCTAGCGTATTTACACGGATTTTCAGTCTTTTAACAGTATTATCAGCAGTTCTTAAATTGTTTTCGTTTACTGTACAACTGTATCTGTAATAAAATGTATTTAGTGCTATATATATATATTTCAACACATTCTTTTCCCCAGTAGAATTAGAATTTTTCTTTTTTAAAATGAAAACAAATGTAAAGTTGTAAAATAGAATGCAGTAGTTATTATAGGTTACAGCTTACAATATTTTGATTGTCGTTGTTGTTACTGTTATTTAAAGCAGACACATCACACGATGGTTGCAGTGAAAAGTAAAAGCAGAAGACTCGAGCTGCTGGAGGAAGCCCAACTGTTTTCACATGAAGACAAACAAAAATGAGTTGGAGGTTAATCAGCGATTTTTAAAGGCGAGTTCACCCAAAAGTAAAGATTATTGACACCAAGTTTTTAAAATCTGTGTAAGCTTCTTTCTTCTTTGGGCATTCTTTGCATACAATATTTGAAAATCAATATTATGCACAATAAATAAATTTAGCTTCTTCAATTTTCTTTATTGGTTAATGTATTTTAAATGTTTATTAGAGTATATTAAAAGTAAATTAAATACAATACATTTTTACATTTGTAACACATGTGGGTGTAGTGGCCATGTTTGAAGGAGAAAAGTGATGTGGCAGTGGTGATATGCTTTTTTTTTCCAGAGACTATTCCTGCTCAGTGAAGTTGTAGATGACCTGAAAGAGTTTTTTATTTTAACACCTTGATTACACAATGTATTTATTCTTTGCATATTAATATTATAAATAAACTGATGATTAACTGTAAACTGTTATATTAAATAGCTAAAATATAGGTTAAATAAAATAAATTCGCAATGTTTCATTAATTGTCAAAATGAGGTCAAACAATATTTCAGATAAGAATACAAATCACTAGGGATGGGTATCATTAAGGTTTTAACAGTGTTACTACTTTTATCGATACCACTTATCGGTTCGGTTCTCTTATTGGTACTTTTTGTAGAGTGTTTTTTATGAAAAAAAATCAAATTGAACAATTAACAACACTTTGTTTAATTAGTACCTTTTTAATGTAAAATAAAACTAAACCAATAATTGTAAAACAAATAAATTCAATTTCTTCCTGTAAAAGAATGTACAATGACTTGAAGGAAACTGACTGTTATTTAACCTTTCTTCTGGATAAAAATCAACATGTTTGCCTGTTTCTGGCAGAAGTCGGGATCTTTCTTGGTTTATTGTGCTGCCTGCAGTTGAAAATACTCTTCGAGTTGCAAACTGCAGTTAAATGATAATGTTTATGATTTTTTATTAATGCATTAACATAAATGAGTTTTTAATACAGTTTTGGAGCATCTTGCAATGTAAAAATATTTGTTTTTTTATAAGTTCTTAAGCATAGTTTATTATTAGGCTATTCATAGGCAGTATTTGTAAATACAGCTGATGTAAAACCATTGTAATGTTTATGATTAAAAAATAACAATATAAATTATGTGTATATATATATATATATATATATATATATATATATATATATATATATATATATATATATATATATATATATATATATATAGATGTGAAGAGTTTCGTTGCAGAACGAGATATATGCATTTTGACAAATGTTGGTTATTTGACATTATTATGTAGGACATCAACAGTCAAGTTCCTTCACAATTTTTGTTCATTAAACTATTACTTGAGCTCAGTGAAGGCCAGGAACACATGTTCTTTAAATCCAGGATGTTTTTTATTAAATTTTATGTCCATAAATAGTTCATAAATAAGTCAAAACCATGACGAAATGCAACATATTTATTTTAACATTTGTCAAACATCTTAAGTTGGTTAAAACAATAGATAATAAATATGTGGAATAATTTATACAAAGATTGATTAATAAAAATAATACGATTCAGTGTTAGTTTTAGCCAGAACGTACACAACACAACATACCCTTTTTTTTTTTCTTTTTTTTTTTTTTTTTGCAAAACACTATATATCCACCTTAGGCTATATTCTACTACTGTAACACCATTAAGAAAAGCGAGTGAATCAATGTTTTGTTTGATAAGTAAGATTAACCGATCACATCAGTTGCGTTTCCAGGCACAGCTTCATGCAAGTAAACGGAAGCGCGCACGCGTTTTAAACAGTCGCGCGCATCACATCAGCTTTTGGCTCGAGTGATCATCCTCTCATTCGGTATTCACCTGCTCGCGCGAACAGTTATCTTTGTCAGTCGTGCTGCTTCTCGATTGTAAGATCGCATTTGTCATCCTTGTCGAACCCTGCTTTAAAAAAAAAAAACTACATTGAAATCCATGACGTTATAGCTCGACTCTGAAGCTTTGATTCCCTGACTGACAGACAGCAGCTGATCAGTGATATGTAGCCTACGTGACTGACAGCTCGCCTACAGTATAAACAATTAAATAGTAAACGTTTTTTAGTTAGCCTGTTGAATCCTCTTTTTAAAAATGTTTTGTTTTGATATTATCGTTAAATCAATGAGCAAACTCTGAGCACTTCACCGGCGATGACTCTCTTCCCAGGGGATGCTGAGCTCATGCAGCATCTTGAACGTTCTATATAACCAGGGCCGGTGCGACCCAGGCGGCCGCCTAGGGCAGCAGAATAGGTGGCGTCTGCGACAATCTCCCCACCGCCCCGGACCTCGTTGTCGCTGTCTATAACCGTTATATCGCACTTTGTAAAGAAACTGGTCTGGCGGATATCGCGTTTTGTGAAAAAATACATTTTAAAGTAGGCCTAAAATGTACATTCTTCAATGTTATTAATGACAATGTCAAAAAATGGCGTTTATCGCGTTTTGCAACCAAACTCTTCACATCTATCTATCTACCTATCTATATCTGTTCTTATTGTAACCGAATGTATGTTTTTTGACTATTAATATTGTGCTGATTTAGGTAATTGACTGCTAGCATAACGATGTGGATGATGTAATGTTAGTAGTTAGGCAGTCAAAAACCTTTCATTTGTTTTTCTGCAGTTAATGCACTTTTGAAAGATACTTTCACTTAGCCAGATTGCTTGTGTTTCTGCTTATAAAAGGAAATTAACTTGTTGCGTTTGTTGCAATGGACATTGTCACTGTCCAATTGGCAAATAAAACCTGTTCGGTTCACTCCACAAGCTTGCGAGCTGTGTGTCTGCGAGTCTGTAGTTGGCTGTGTGTGCTCTTGGCACGAGCCTCCTGTGAGTGCGCACAGCTGAGAACTGAGGGCTTTTATACTTGACGCGCTTGCTGGAATCACAAGCATTTCTCATGTGAGATTGCCAACTTTATTTGACGAATATCAAAATCGCAAATTAAAAAAGGTTGGTCAGTTATTTATGCTACTGTAAGGTTTATTCAGTAATAATTCTTCTGTACTGTTAACGTCAGAGATTATCGATACTTCTGTCTTTTATAATGTAGTACCGATACTGATAAAGTACCGAGTTTCGGTACCCATCCCTATTAATCACCTTTCGGGTCAGCTACAACTTCACTCCCCAATTGTCACTGCATAATCAGCAAATCAGTGTCGCTTTTCCCCCTCTTGTTCAGGCTTTTTGCATGTTTTGTAAGGGTTTGCAGCGCGTTTTCTATTCATGTTTGAATTGTGGGGATTTGCAACACATGTGCTGTCAAACTGATGAAGATGTTATCTTAAGTTGCCGTGCATCCAACTCTCTCGTCCACGGTAAATTTCTTTGTCTGAATACTGTTTGGCTGTAAATAATATCAAGCATTTTCTACGTTTTTAAATGAAGCATTTCTTCTCTCTAAATGTACTGAAGTGCATTGTGACTTAACTCCGATTATGCACTGATTGTGAATTTTGTCTACCAAATCTAATCAATGTTCATCCAAGTATGGCACATTGTGTGTGCGAGTTTACACCTGTATTATAAGCACCTTGGTTTACAAAGACATATATTCGCACAACAAGCTGTCATCAGGAACATGTTCTTATGATGGTCCCTATAAAACAGGCTCATCGTGATACAGGTGTAAACATCCACAATAATGACATACCAAAATGGACATGTGTGTAATGTAATCAGTAAAAGGTCATGAATATTACTAAAATACTGACACATTCTTGAACTCCATGAAACCCTAAGAAATAAGACCTTTTTAAGAACATTTTTGTGAATTCATTAGAAACGTGCCAGTGTATCTGAATTTGTACAGGGATGATCAGACTTCTTTTGCTTGGATATCTCATTCATGGCATGTACATGTGTTTATTTTGATGTTTACTTGCATGTTTTTTAGCTGTCAGTGTTCGTGAACTCTGTTGAAAGTGTTGTCTAATATAACATTTTATTTTTGTGTTCTTAATCTTCAGTGACTGTTTAACACTGGATGAGGAGGAAGTGTATGGATGCAGGACATGAGTAAAGGATGTACTGAGTGAATGTTAAGAGCTTTATTTAGTGTCACCATTGTGAGAGATCATCTCTGAGTGTTTCCAGGAGTTGAGCTTGTTAAAGGTTTCTGTGGATGTGATCAGTTCTGTGTCCAGCAGTGAATGATTTTACACATTTGATTTAATGAATGTCCTGTTTTCATTTTTACAAGGTAACCTAAGAAATCAATACCGAGATTGCCAGAATGACAGATTTTCTCTTATTGATTGAATTTTTTGCAAACTAACAGTGAGATATTAGCATCAAGCGGTCCCACAACCATTGACTTCCGCTCTCATTTGCTGCAATATCAGCTCAATACACTGCTTGATTTTCTTTTTATGTTAACTTGTAAATACATTTGCTTTAGGATTTTCTAGGAATTACAAATGACACAAAACAGTCAAACTGCATGCTCTACAAACAAATCCCATTCTGCAGCTTAGTTCTGCATTGCAGGATAAGGTCTATACCAGTTTGGAATTATGTAAAATAAAAAGCCTGCATAAAGCCTGTAGTAAAATCAGATCACAGTAATATGTAGAATTTTCTAAATGTTTTGAATAGGCTGATTTCCTGAGTTTCCTGATGGTTATATGCCTGATTTACAGCAGATATTCAGAACATGCCCGTCCACAGTGTTTTGCTTTTTCTTATACAAAAGCAGTAGCATGAATCCTAAAGTTTTAAACAAAACTGAAACTCAACAAACAGCCTGAGCACTTTCATGCTAATCCATTTAGAGTTTATTTCTGGTTGATGTTATTTCCTCATTAGCCAGAAATACTGCTTTATTTCTATAATATAATACTTATATTACTGCTAATATTCACCGCTTACTGGTAAAGTGGTGGTATATACCAGTAACAGTGTCATCATGATGTATGCAGATGTTTAATAGGCTTGGTCTTAATGTTCATATTGACATTAACAAGTGTTTAACTCTGCTTTGTTTTGCTTAGGAACTCATGTAGTCAGAATCTTTATTGGGTAGCGTTTTACAGAAGCCTCT
Source organism: Danio kyathit (assembly GCA_903798195.1). Classification (NCBI taxonomy): domain Eukaryota; kingdom Metazoa; phylum Chordata; class Actinopteri; order Cypriniformes; family Danionidae; genus Danio; species Danio kyathit. Next base: position 80,833 of record CAIGQS010000068.1, read on the forward strand.
CAAGCAGTTGACTGCTATAGTCCGTTAAATTGCCACCGCACTGCGTCCTAGCTCATTACCATAATGGTGACCTGATTTCAGCCCTCCTGGATGCCCAAATTGCCCATATACACCAACTGCTTTTGCCTTAGCTGCCCACCAGCTCCCCATTGAAAATAAATGACTTCCGGCTACTTTGATGGTCTTGCCGGCAACGGTTGCATGCACTGTGAAAATCTCTTGTTTACTGTCTGTTTAGTGAAGTATTTACAATCTTTGACATGCCCATTTTTTTAACCAACTGACTGATTTGACCAATATCAAGTTGTTGTTAATTGCGTCTTAGAAATATCAAGTCATGTTTATTAGTAAAGTGCTTTATGCAATGCAGAATGTGTCCAAGAAGCTTTACCATGATGAACAGAAATAAACTCCAGATAACACTATTTCATTTCTGAGAGGCATTTTCACAACAGTAATTAAACATTGATTCATTGATGGTCTGAGTTATTGACTCAATTGAACAGTTTCACTTCCATTTTGTTTGGATGCATCAATTTCAGGTAAAGTACATTTAAAACACGTATTTATTGTGTTAGAGCCAGTCGTTACTGTTTAACGTGTTTGTAGCATGTTGTTAGCATGTCATTAACATTTTTAGCATGTCTTTAGCGTGTCGTTAGCATGTTGATGGGAATTTTTAGCATGTTTAGCATGTCATTAACATTCTTAACAGGTCATTAGCTTGTCATTAACTGTTTTAGCGTGTTTTAGCTTGTAAGCATTTTAAAACGTTTTTAACATGTCATTAACGTGTTTAGCGTGTCGTTAGCATGATGTTAGCATATCATTAGCATGTTTTTAGCATATCGTTAGCATGTGTTTAGCGTGTCGTTAGCATGTTAGCTGTTGTTAGCATGTTGTTAGCTTGTAGTTAGCATGTCGTTAGCTTGTCGTTAGCATGTTTTTAGCATGTCGTTAGCTTGTTAGCTTGTTGTTAGCTTGTTGTTAGCATGTTTTTAGCATGTCGTTAGCTTGTTTTTAGCATGTCGTTAGCTTGTTGTTAGCATGTCGTTAGCTTGTTGTTAGCATGTTTTTAGCATGTCGTTAGCTTGTCGTTAGCATGTCTTTAGCTTGTCGTTAGCATGTCGTTAGCTTGTCGTTAGCTTGTTGTTAGCTTGTTGTTAGCTTGTTGTTAGCATGTCGTTAGCTTGTTGTTAGCATGTCGTTAGCTTGTTGTTAGCATGTCGTTAGCTTGTTGTTAGCATGTCGTTAGCTTGTTGTTAGCATGTTTTTAGCATGTCGTTAGCTTGTCGTTAGCATGTCTTTAGCTTGTCGTTAGCATGTCGTTAGCTTGTTGTTAGCATGTTTTTAGCATGTCGTTAGCTTGTTGTTAGCATGTTTTAGCATGTCGTTAGCTTGTCGTTAGCATGTCTTTAGCTTGTCGTTAGCATGTCGTTAGCTTGTCGTTAGCATGTCGTTAGCTTGTCGTTAGCTTGTTGTTAGCTTGTTGTTAGCATGTCGTTAGCTTGTTGTTAGCATGTCTTTAGCATGTCGTTAGCTTGTTGTTAGCATGTCGTTAGCTTGTTTTTAGCATGTCGTTAGCTTGTCGTTAGCATGTCTTTAGCTTGTCGTTAGCATGTCGTTAGCTTGTTGTTAGCATGTTTTTAGCATGTTGTTAGCTTGTTGTTAGCATGTCGTTAGCTTGTCGTTAGCTTGTCGTTAGCATGTCTTTAGCTTGTCTTTAGCTTGTCTTTAGCTTGTCGTTAGCATGTCGTTAGCTTGTCGTTAGCATGTCTTTAGCTTGTTGTTAGCTTGTTGTTAGCATGTTGTTAGCTTGTCGTTAGCATGTTGTTAGCTTGTTGTTAGCATGTCGTTAGCATGTCTTTAGCATGTTGTTAGCTTGTCGTTAGCTTGTCTTTAGCTTGTCATTAGCATGTCTTTAGCTTGTCTTTAGCATGTCGTTAGCTTGTCGTTAGCTTGTTGTTAGCATGTCGTTAGCATGTCTTTAGCTTGTCGTTAGCATGTTGTTAGCTTGTTTGTTAGCATGTCGTTAGCTTGTTGTTAGCATGTCTTTAGCATGTCGTTAGCTTGTTGTTAGCATGTCGTTAGCTTGTTGTTAGCATGTTTTTAGCATGTCGTTAGCTTGTCGTTAGCATGTCTTTAGCTTGTCGTTAGCATGTCGTTAGCTTGTTGTTAGCATGTTTTTAGCATGTTGTTAGCTTGTCGTTAGCTTGTCGTTAGCATGTTTTTAGCATGTCGTTAGCTTGTTGTTAGCTTGTTGTTAGCTTGTTAGCTTGTTGTTAGCATGTTTTTAGCATGTCGTTAGCTTGTTGTTAGCTTGTCGTTAGCTTGTTAGCATGTTGTTAGCTTGTTGTTAGCATGTCGTTAGCTTGTTGTTAGCATGTTGTTAGCATGTTGTTAGCTTGTTGTTAGCATGTCGTTAGCTTGTTGTTAGCATGTCGTTAGCATGTCGTTAGCTTGTTGTTAGCATGTCGTTAGCTTGTCATTAGCTTGTTAGCATGTTTTAGCTTGTTGTTAGCATGTCGTTAGCTTGTTGTTAGCATGTCGTTAGCATGTCGTTAGCTTGTTGTTAGCATGTCGTTAGCTTGTCGTTAGCATGTTGTTAGCTTGTCGTTAGCTTGTCGTTAGCATGTCGTTAGCTTGTTGTTAGCATGTCGTTAGCTTGTTGTTAGCATGTCTTTAGCTTGTCGTTAGCATGTCGTTAGCTTGTCGTTAGCTTGTCGTTAGCATGTCGTTAGCATGTCGTTAGCTTGTCGTTAGCATGTTGTTAGCTTGTCGTTAGCTTGTCGTTAGCATGTCGTTAGCTTGTTGTTAGCATGTCGTTAGCTTGTTGTTAGCATGTCGTTAGCTTGTCGTTAGCATGTTGTTAGCTTGTCGTTAGCTTGTCGTTAGCATGTCGTTAGCTTGTTGTTAGCATGTCGTTAGCTTGTTGTTAGCATGTCTTTAGCTTGTCGTTAGCATGTCGTTAGCTTGTCGTTAGCTTGTCGTTAGCATGTCGTTAGCATGTCGTTAGCTTGTCGTTAGCTTGTCGTTAGCATGTCGTTAGCTTGTTGTTAGCATGTCGTTAGCTTGTTGTTAGCATGTTTTTAGCATGTCGTTAGCTTGTTGTTAGCATGTCGTTAGCTTGTCGTTAGCATGTCTTTAGCTTGTTGTTAGCATGTCGTTAGCTTGTTGTTAGCATGTTTTTAGCATGTCGTTAGCATGTCTTTAGCTTGTTGTTAGCATGTCGTTAGCTTGTTGTTAGCATGTTTTTAGCATGTCGTTAGCTTGTTGTTAGCATGTCGTTAGCTTGTCGTTAGCATGTCGTTAGCATGTCTTTAGCATGTTGTTAGCATGTCGTTAGCTTGTCGTTAGCTTGTCGTTAGCATGTCTTTAGCTTGTTGTTAGCATGTTGTTAGCATGTCGTTAGCTTGTCGTTAGCTTGTCGTTAGCATGTCTTTAGCTTGTTGTTAGCATGTCGCTTGTCGTTAGCTTGTCGTTAGCATGTCTTTAGCTTGTTGTTAGCATGTTGTTAGCATGTCGTTAGCTTGTCGTTAGCTTGTCGTTAGCTTGTCGTTAGCTTGTCGTTAGCATGTTGTTAGCTTGTCGTTAGCATGTCGTTAGCTTGTCGTTAGCTTGTCGTTAGCATGTTGTTAGCTTGTCGTTAGCTTGTCGTTAGCATGTTTTTAGCATGTCGTTAGCTTGTCGTTAGCTTGTTGTTAGCTTGTTAGCTTGTTGTTAGCATGTTTTTAGCATGTCGTTAGCTTGTTGTTAGCTTGTCGTTAGCTTGTTAGCATGTTGTTAGCTTGTTGTTAGCATGTCGTTAGCTTGTTGTTAGCATGTCTTTAGCTTGTCGTTAGCATGTCGTTAGCTTGTCGTTAGCTTGTCGTTAGCATGTCTTTAGCTTGTTGTTAGCATGTTGTTAGCATGTCGTTAGCTTGTCGTTAGCTTGTCGTTAGCTTGTCGTTAGCTTGTCGTTAGCATGTCGTTAGCTTGTCGTTAGCATGTCGTTAGCTTGTCGTTAGCATGTCGTTAGCTTGTCGTTAGCATGTCGTTAGCTTGTCGTTAGCATGTCGTTAGCTTGTCGTTAGCATGTTGTTAGCTTGTCGTTAGCTTGTCGTTAGCTTGTGTCGTTAGCATGTTTTTAGCATGTCGTTAGCTTGTTGTTAGCTTGTTGTTAGCTTGTTAGCTTGTTTTAGCATGTTTTTAGCATGTCGTTAGCTTGTCGTTAGCTTGTCGTTAGCTTGTCGTTAGCTTGTCGTTAGCATGTTGTTAGCTTGTCGTTAGCTTGTCGTTAGCTTGTCGTTAGCATGTTTTTAGCATGTCGTTAGCTTGTTTGTTAGCTTGTTGTTAGCTTGTTAGCTTGTTGTTAGCATGTTTTTAGCATGTCGTTAGCTTGTTGTTAGCTTGTCGTTAGCTTGTTAGCATGTTGTTAGCTTGTTGTTAGCATGTCGTTAGCTTGTTGTTAGCATGTCGTTAGCATGTCGTTAGCTTGTTGTTAGCTTGTTGTTAGCTTGTTAGCTTGTTGTTAGCATGTTTTTAGCATGTCGTTAGCTTGTTGTTAGCTTGTCGTTAGCTTGTTAGCATGTTGTTAGCTTGTTGTTAGCATGTCGTTAGCTTGTTTAGCATGTCGTTAGCATGTCGTTAGCTTGTTGTTAGCATGTCGTTAGCTTGTCGTTAGCATGTTGTTAGCTTGTCGTTAGCTTGTTGTTAGTTTGTTAGCTTGTTGTTAGCATGTTTTTAGCATGTCGTTAGCTTGTTGTTAGCTTGTCGTTAGCTTGTTAGCATGTTGTTAGCTTGTTGTTAGCATGTCGTTAGCTTGTTGTTAGCATGTCGTTAGCATGTCGTTAGCTTGTTTTAGCATGTCGTTAGCTTGTCGTTAGCATGTTGTTAGCTTGTCGTTAGCATGTCTTTAGCTTGTTGTTAGCATGTCGTTAGCTTGTTGTTAGCTTGTTGTTAGCATGTTTTTAGCATGTCGTTAGCTTGTCGTTAGCATGTCTTTAGCTTGTCGTTAGCATGTCGTTAGCTTGTTGTTAGCATGTTGTTAACTTATCGTTAGCTTGTTTTTATCCTTTAGTTACCATGTTTTTAGCTTGTTAGCTAGCTGTCGGAGAGATGGCGGGGTTGGATGGCGCGCCGACCCTGGCTGGGCCGCCGGTGGAGGACGCCTGAGGGAGACCGTGCGTCTGAGTCCTTTTTTTTTTTTTTCCCAAGGAGCGGCGGGGTGCAGAGGAGGCCCGGAGGAGGCCTCGCTCGGCTGCGTGTCTGAGGCCCGAATCGGGGAGGAACCACCCCGCCCAGAACGGTCCTGATAGACCGGGCGAGGGGCCTGCCCCAGGGGCGTCGTAACTTCCCATCGGTCAGGTTGCAGGACTCTGGGCGCTCCTCCTATGGAAGTCACCCCCCGGCAGTCGGTCCTGCTGAGGTGAGGGGCCCTTCAGAAGAGAACGGTGCGCCTTCCGGGGCCTTTGTTCTCCTCTAAGGTCTCCTCCGAAGACTTCTCAAGAAGCGCTCCAAACCAAAGTCCACGAAGTTTCGCCTTCGCTGAAACCTCGATGGCAGGTCAGAGAAAACGGGGGTGGGGAGGGGTGGGGTGGGTTGGGCTGGGGGGGTCCTTCCGGCTGGTAGGTTGACCCGCTCCTGTGTCCCAGTAACCCTACGTGTCCCAGTACTCTGACTTGTGCTGACTTGTGTTGTCTATGACATAGGGACTGTGTGCCCACAATGTCGCCATTGGACGTGTTCTGCCAGGGCCAAGGCAGCCATCTTGAGACAGACAGTCTCCCTTTTGAGACATGAACGAGCGTTGGCTCTTTGTGCCTTTTTTTCTTTCTTGGAGAGTGAGGTGAATCGGCTTTACTTTGCAAAAAACAAATAAAAAAAATAACTTAACAAAATAAGAAATAAAATCTACACCCCCCCCCCCCGAAGCCCCGCCCCTAAAGGGCTTCACTTTGCCAAAAAAAAAAAAAAAAAAAGTCGACCTACTGCTCCAACTCAAACCCCCCTCCCCCCCAACTCACTAGGGCTGCACTTTCCAAAAAAGAGGAAAGTCTAAAACTTCCTACCGCTGACCCCCGGCCATCCCATCGGCTTGACTTTGCTCAAAAAAAAAAAAAAAGAATCTATCACACCTCTACCATTAAAATCACACCACCATACTACCAACCCTCACCTCACCATCCTCCCCAGGTCAAGGCTTCACTTTGATTAAAAGTAAAAAAAAAAAAAAAGTCGACCTACTGCTCCAACTCATACCCCCCTCCCCCCCAGCCCCCCCCCCACTCACTAGGGCTTGGCTTTCTAAAAAAGAAAATAAATACCCCCCCCCCCCCCCCCCCCCAAGACTTCCTACCGCTGACCCCCGGCCATCCCATCGGCTTGACTTTGCTCAGAACAAAAAAGCAAAAACAAAAAATAAGAATCTATCACACCTCTACCATTACAATCACACCACCATACTACCAACCACCACCTCACCTCAAGGCTTCACTTTGCAAAAAAAAAAAACATTCCGGAAGACCTACCATTCCCCAAGTGAGAGTTCCACATGAGCATGGATTGTGCCTTTGTCTCTACCTTTTAGAGTGAGGTGAGTCGGCTTGACTTTACAAAAAAAGAAGGACAGATCCACCACTCCGAGCCTGAGAGCAAGAAAGACACCAAGTGAGCGTTAAAAGTGGGGTTAAGGGTTAGGGTTGGGTGGTTTTTTTATTTTTATTTTTATTTTATTAGTACTCTCTCTTCTAAGGATCCACTCAATAACCCTAACCCTAATCCCCAACCCTGACCCCAAATCCTAACCCTAATCCCCAACCCTGACCCCAAATCCCTAACCCTGACCCCAACCCTAACCCTAACCCTAATCCCCAACCCTAACCCCAAATCCTAACCCTAATCCCTAACCCTAATCCCCAACCCTGACCCCAAATCCTAACCCTAACCACCAACCCTAATCCCCAACCCTGACCCTAACCCTAATCCCCAACCCTGACCCCAAATCCTAACCCTAATCCCTAACCCCCAAGCCTAACCCTAATCCCCAACCCTAACCCCTAACCCTAATCCCCAACCCTAACCCCTAACCCTAATCCCCAACCCTAACCCTAATCCCCAACCCTAACCCCTAACCCTAATCCCCAACCCTAATCCCTAACCCCAACCCTAACCCCTAACCCTAATCCCCAACCCTAACCCTAATCCCCAACCCTAATCCCTAACCCCAAACCCTAATCCCTAATACCCAACCCTAATCCCCAACCCTGACCCCAAATCCTAACCCCAAATCCTAACCCTAATCCCCAACCCTGACCCCAAATCCTAACCCTAATCCCCAACCCTAACCCTAATCCCCAACCCTGACCCCAAATCCTAACCCTAATCCCCAACCCTAACCCTAATCCCCAACCCTGACCCCAAATCCTAACCCTAATCCCTAACCCCAAATCCTAACCCCAAGCCTAACCCTAATCCCCAATCCTAACCCCCAACCCTAATCCCAACCCTAACCCAACCCTAATCCCTAACCCCAAATCCTAACCCTAATCCCTAACCCCAAATCCTAACCCCAACCCTAATCCCCAGTCCTAATCCCTAACCCCAAATCCCAACCCAAACTCTAAACCCTAAGGCCCCACCCAAGACTTGGTCGAGCATGGACTCTGTGCCATTTTGTCCCCCCTGCCTCTTTCTTGTAGGGTGAGCGGAATCGACTGGACTGTACAAGAATAGAGCAAACCCACCACCCCTAGCCAGAGTGCAGGAAAGGCGCCCCCCAGCGTGAGAGTTGGTCGAGTGTGCGGTGTTCCAGAGAGCAAGAAAGGACCCGTCATCCCTCAAGTGAGTGTTGGATGAGCATTGACTCTGTGCCTTTTTGTCCCCCCTGCCTCTTTCTTGTAGGGTGAGCTGAATCGGCTGGACTGTACCAGAATAGAGCAAACCCCCCACCCCTAGCCAGAGCGCAGGAAAGGCGTCCCCCAGCGTGAGAGTCGGTCGAGTGTGTGCGTCGTCGAGGCACGTGTGGTGTTCCAGAGGGCAAGAAAGGACCCGTCATCCCTCAAGTGAGTGTTGGACGAGCATTGACTCTGTGCCTTTTTGTCCCCCCTGTCTCTTTCTTGTAGGGTGAGCTGAATCGGCTGGACTGTACCAGAATAGAGCAAACCCCCTAGCCAGAGCGCAGGAAAGGCTTCCCCCTGAGTGAGAGTCGGTCGAGTGTGCGTCGTCGAGGCACGTGCGGTGTTCCAGAGAGCAAGAAAGGACCCGTCATCCCTCAAGTGAGTGTTGGACGAGCATTGACTCTGTGCCTTTTTGTCCCCCCTGTCTCTTTCTTGTAGGGTGAGCTGAATCGGCTGGACTGTACAAGAATAGAGCAAACCCACCTCCCCTAGCCAGAGCGCCGGAAAGCCGTCCCCCAGCGTGAGAGTTGGTCGAGTGTGCGTCGTCGTGGCACGTGTGGTGTTCCAGAGGGCAAGAAAAAGCCTAGCATCCCCCGAGTGAGTGTCGGACGAGCATCGACTCTCTTTCCTTTAGGGTGAGGTGGATCGGCTTGACTCTCCAAAAAAGGGACAAACCCAGCACCCCTAGCCAGAGCGCAGGAAAGCTGTCCCCCAAGTGAGAGTTGGTCGAGTGTGCGTCGTCGAGGCACGTGCGGTGTTCCAGAGAGCAAGAAAGGACCCGTCATCCCTCAAGTGAGTGTTGGACGAGCATTGACTCTGTGCCTTTTTGTCCCCCCCTGCCTCTTTCTTGTAGGGTGAGCTGAATCGGCTGGACTGTACAAGAATAGAGCAAACCCCCCACCCCTAGCCAGAGCGCCGGAAAGCCGTCCCCCAGCGTGAGAGTTGGTCGAGTGTGCGTCGTCGTGGCACGTGTGGTGTTCCAGAGGGCAAGAAAAAGCCTAGCATCCCCCGAGTGAGTGTCGGACGAGCATCGACTCTCTTTCCTTTAGGGTGAGGTGGATCGGCTTGACTCTCCAAAAAAGGGACAAACCCAGCACCCCTAGCCAGAGCGCAGGAAAGCTGTCCCCCAAGTGAGAGTTCGGTCGAGTGTGCGTCGTCGAGGCACGTGCGGTGTTCCAGAGAGCAAGAAAGGACCCGTCATCCCTCAAGTGAGTGTTGGACGAGCATTGACTCTGTGCCTTTTTGTCCCCCCTGTCTCTTTCTTGTAGGGTGAGCTGAATCGGCTGGACTG